>JAVXUP010002451.1:0-130801 GCA_033070095.1 Escallonia herrerae | reverse complement strand
AAAGTATCGATCACGTGCTTCATATCATCTCCGGAAATGATCCCTATATCATATCTGAGAATACGACAACTAAAAGAACAAGGATTGCAAGCGTGTGTTTAAAATAGAAAGAGGATTAGAAGTAGTTGTGTTAAGATACTGTTCAAACCTCTCCATACTTCATGCCAATCCAGCATCTATTACATCTTTTATATACCACAAATGCACAATCAAATTACTCAATCATGTTTAGCCTCTCAAGTAGTAAATATAAGATAGGTAGAGAAACTTGTCTGGTGCACTACAGTGTAATTCTAAAAATGGAATCTCTATCTAAAAATCAATACTCCACTGGCAAGACAATCAATAGAATATCATTGTATCCTTAGAACTAGAATGTAGGATGCATTCCATTTCAATCTTATGGTAGCTTAAGAATAACTTGTGGAATTTCTGTTTTTGGACAAGTATATAATTGGTAGTGCGTTCAACTATACCAATTTGATAAAAGTGACATGATTGAGACCTTTACAGTATGTTATGCTATGCTAGAATCTTTATCATGGCCTTGATAATGAATAAGCGTCGCCAAAGAGAGCAATTTTAGGGGAAACGATCGGATATAATGTGGAAGGTAGAATGATCCAAAGGCTAATCTGACTCTATGATAATCCAGGAGAGGACGAATGTAGTTCTAGACTGAGTCTCAAACTCTAAATACGTAAGGGGGAAGTGCAACTCCTCTAGAAACTGCAGTAATGGCAGTAGCAATTGGGGATGTCCTCATGTCCCCATGTAGAACCAGGGACTGGTGAATAAAATGATTAAGGAATGTCTCTGTCACGCCTCAAACCCACGGGTGAGCCCATGAGTTAGATCCGTGACTAGCAGCAAACCCACTAAACCTTTAACTGGTCTCTGTCAGGCCTACTACGACCTGTACTCAAGATTTAATCAAACTCACTAGATTCTAAAATAATTTATTTGGCTACTAAGAGCCGCATTTAGAGATTTCCCAAGTGCCATAAATCAACTTCAATTACATGTCCCTAATAATTATGAAGAAATTGGGGAGACCTAAGCTCCCTATATAAGTTTATCCAATTATTATCAATGCCCTAAGAGGACTTCAATTCCCTAACAACCATCTCCTACAACTCCATCCTCATGCCCTCATGAACGTCGGGTTCAACTATGTAGTCACCTAAAAACATTTATTAAAAAGTGAGTTATGGCTTAGTAAGTAGACATACCATATCCCTAAAATAGGTTTTGGGGTGTATAAAACATGCCATGACTTATTCGATTTAAAACTCGTAAACATTTTCACAAGAGGTACTAGACATATATATACTTTATGAAAGAAAATCATATCTACGGAAAACCATTCCAGAAAGATAAATAACAACCGAATCCAATTCCAACTCTCTTCACGGTATGTTGCGGTCAACATATCGTCCCACTAACTAGGTTCCAGAATTCCTCCTCCATCCGGGATAAACAATATTATGGTCATAGGGACGAACCACGAGCAACAGTGCTATGCGTCAATGTATGGTCCCATTGACCAGGACCTGCAGTCCACTTTCTCCCATGGATATGGGGCACAAAAATCAATATTAACCCCTCATTATCATACCACAATTCACACAGAGTTCTCAAAACAACACAACACATACCTGGTCAATTTTAATTCAGTTTCTCATCAACTAATTTCACAAAAGCAGAATTATCAAAAAATACTTTTAAAACTTTCATTTGGTAAAGTCACGTATACATACACATATATTGAAAAATAGGTTGAATGGAGGAACATGGCAGGAATACTTACATGGATTACTAAATAATTTTGGTTCTTGTTTACAAGTCTGCCCTAACTCTTGTCAACGAAACTTAAATAATAAACCATATGAATGTTATTTATTGCTACTCAATCATGCCTAACTGCTAAATTTTTCCCAAGTGTGAAATTTTCAAAATGCCCCAGGACGTGCCAAATTACCAAAATTCCCTAGCGCCTAAAATACCACTACACTTCAAAAAAAATAACTCAAAACACTCTTTCAAATGACTAGGTGAGTTTTTCAGACAAAAAGGGTCTCTCTAGGGATTTTTCGCTCAAAAATCTGAACAACTCCTTAATTAAGCGCTAAGATATATTTCAAAAGCATTTCAATCAGCGAATGCCGCGAATTGCAGACACTTGAGTGACTCATTAAATCAGATCATTGTAAATTTTTTGACTAAAAATAAGTTTGTTTACTATGTCAAAAAATTAAAAAAAAAACCTATTTTCTAAATAAAACCATTTCATGCTTTTCACATGCCCAAACAAATTCCAGAAAATTCCACGACGTATGTTTCAGAAAAATAAGGGGGTTCCAGTTTTGTGCTTGGCCCAAACATGCTCAGAAATGACTTAAAACAATTGGACAATTGACTAATCGGTAAATCTAGAAACAATATTTTTCAGCAAAAACTAGTTTTGTACATTAACCATTTTGAAGACTTTCTAAGAAAGTTAAAGCAGTTTTTCAGCAAAACTAGTTTTGTATATTGATCATTTTGAATCTTAGAAAACTCAAAACTACGAAGTTAAAGTAGACTTTATGAGGTTTCTAGAAATATAAGGATCACTAAAAACCAATGACTAATAAATTTTCTATAGCAAATCGAAATGGCTGATAGAAACAACACATCTCTGCGCAAACTAGTTTTGTTCAATGATTATTCTAGAGTGATTACTATGAATATTAAAAAATCAAAAGTACAAAGTTAAAATAGACAGTCTGAGTTTTCTAGAAATATAAATATCACAAAAATTCAATGACTAATGAAATTTATATGGCAAATCGAAATGGCTACCAGAACCAGAAAATTTCTGGAATTCTACAGTGCACTGAATTTAAGGTCATTTTTCAATATGCAAACGTGAGTTTCTGAGGAATTTAAAATTGAAAGTTGAAGTAGACACAACAAGATTTACAGAAAGTTCAAAAATATATCAATCGGATGAGTAATGAAAGAGATATCAACAAAACCCTAACTCACTCTTATGTTGTTGTACAACAGTCTTCTTCTCAAACACACTGACATCTCACTCTTTGAAAGACATACAATACCCCATCACTCACGTTAATAACCACTGAATGCACACACAAAAAACTATTTAGAACACCGAACACCATGGCTAGAATTAAAGAGGGGGGCTAGGGATTTTTACCTTGAAACCTTCTTTCCCTAGCTTGTTTCTTTTCTCTCCTTTTCTCTCTCTTTAGACCTCACGTTAAAAGGTAGACTAATTTTTTTACAACTACAGCTACAACTTTATTAGGGTATTTATACTAACTGAATTCAAAATGATGCTCTACTAGCTACAATTTACTCACTTTCTATAATTAAAGTTGTACTCCAGCAAGGCGTGCGAGCATGTGTATGCGCGCGTGAGAAAGCGCGGGGCTGTGTGTGTGTGTGTTTTTTTTTTTTTTAAGATGTGTGAAATAAGGGTGTGCAGGTGCATAGTGTGCTCTATGTGTGAGTTCAGTGAGCGTGTGTGAACAGAGTTATGTGTAATGCTTGCAGCTATTTGTAGTCACGCAATGACATGCGTGCATGTGTATAGGATGGATTCAGTGCAAGGGAAAAAAGACAAGAGATGTGCTCATGTACAGGTGAGTGTGTTCTGCTGAGGGTGAAGAAAAGAGGGGACTCTGCAGTTAAAATGGAGAGGGAGCAGAAAAAGTCTCTAAAGGTCATTTATTTTCCAATAGTCTGAACTTTGATTTTTTAGAGGCAGGTCTAGGCTGATTTCTGGAAAGTGTAAAAAAGAATTCATTGAGCGTGTTCTATCCCTATATCATTATCATTCCTTTCATTTTGGCCATGTAAAGATCTAGATATGTAAGCAAAGGCCTTATTTACTTAAACTCTTGCACATAATCAAACTTTTTCACAAAATATTGTTGTAGGACAACAAGCAAGCATCTAAGTGTATCCACACACATGCTATATCATCAAGATGTTAATAGAAATATTACGGAATCATAAGCAACCTCTAAGTATTCGTGGATGAGTGAAAAGAAGGTTGAGAATGATGGAGATTCATCATTGCTTCCATCCTATCAAGTCTGTCTTGTTGTTCTTTCATGAGTGTGTTGCTACCTCTAGTTTCTTAGAATTGAGCTCTAATTGTTGATCGTGCATAAAGGCCTTATACTCTTCCAGCTCAGCTTCCAAAGCAGCACGGCGTCGGGCTTCTTCCAGAATTGATTGTTGAGACGAGGATGTGGGAGGTCTTCCAAACCCAAGACCCCTTAATGTGACTTGTATTTTTGCTCATCTACAACGATCTTTGTAATCTCCATTGGTCCATTAATTCTGGATTCTCGGACATAATTTCATCCATTTGTTTCTGAAATTGATGGAGAAATGAATCAAATAAGCGTAGCGTCTAGCATGCAAATTTATCTCACATTTGCGTATTTTGTGTACTTGATTTGACTCGACTTCATTTGTGAAATACTTATTGTGTTTCTTACAGAAATATGCACGCTTGTGAAACACAAACTGATCAGGTTCTTTTTGAGTTTTTCAGGATCTTTCTGCAAAAAAATAAGTTGATCTACATTAAATTTAAGAGGACTTAAATATTAAACCAATAAGCTAAGGCCTAATTAAGTACCATCTCAAAGCAAGCATCCACAAAAGACTGAGAACCAGTGACATGATGTGTCTTGAGTTGGTCTCTGTTCTATTTATTTTTATGGCATCTTTCCTCAATTTTATTAAACAATTAGATGGCATTTAATAAGAAACTCACAATGACAATTTAAGCATCATTGTAAACTGGAAAATGCAGCCAAACATACCGCATAATCATCACGTTCACATAAGTCACGGTACATCTCCTATTTGACTTCCATCCATTCAGCCTGGTAAAGACGTGCTTGTACAGATGTCAAACAAATGTTCAAAGGGCCTTTGCTTCAAGTAATGCAGTCCACTTTGCCTTTAACGAAAACTTGAAGTTTCATAAAGAAGTCTTCAAGAGTGTTTCAGTGTATCTCTTCACATGAGAACCATCATCAATCACTTCAAATTTGTCCAACAATTTAATGCTCATTTTTTTCACACAAGTTACATTGACATAATATAAAATTTTCATTGAACAAGATGTGAGATGATTTTACCCCAAGCCGCTCGTGGATTAAATTTATCCGAGTTTGTTGAATATATTTCCATGTTTTTTCCCTTAGTGGGAGTGGGATAAAGCTCCTAACAACAATACCTATCTCATTGGTGTACTTAGTTGTTGCAATTCGATCAACAGGTCTTTCCTTCTCAAGATCCACAACAATGTAAATCTTTTCTGTGGCTTTGACCTTCTTTGATGTTCCTCTTCCCTTAGTCTTACCCCGTACTTTCTTGGTAGGACCAGATCCTGCAGTTACAAAGTCATGTGACCTAAATTATTAATAAACATGTGGGCATGGCTGTTGTCAAAAGTATAACAATAAAGTACTTGATTACTCTCAACTGCATGTGATCATACCAACACTACTATGAGGAGATCTGACTTGTGGACTGACAGGTGCGCATGTCACATTACCGGGAGAAGCCATTTGAGCTAAAGTGTTTGATCTAGCAGGGATGGTGGTAGCTATGGCTTCTCCCAGTGTATCAAATGCTTGAAGCCTCTATAGCTGGAGTGACTAACTCAACATACATTTGTATGCCAATCGCTTTTGTAACGTGTTATATTTCCTGGTCTACCACTCTTGGGGGGGGGGGGCACTCTTTGAATAATTCATGCCAACTACTCACCTACCTGCTTGACATTCTAATGTACGTAATCAGAGTAAATGTAAGAGTCCAGTAGTGGAAATGTCTATAACGTTGAATGTTATGTTGCCTTAAATGTCATAATTCAGAAGCGTTGGAAGAGAAACTAAACCAAGACACATATTCAGAAGCAAAAAAACACATAGCATATATAACATCTTCACATGTTCATTGATGTATTTGCAGCATAAGAGGTATATATATCTTTTGCATCACTATCATCATCCTCACTACATAAGATATCTTCTTCATCACCAGAATATTTGATAAATGTATCATGCTTTTCGTCGTCCCTGATCTCTTGAGGACCTCGATAGATTCAGTGACTCTATAAAAAATGATCGGTTCAGCATCATGCCTAAGCAACTCCCTCACTTCTTCTTGCTCAATCTGGACACTTCAGTGTACTATTGGGGAGCCATTTTCTTGATAAACTTCTCTACATTCAATATCCATGTCTTTTGGCTCAATTTTTGGTATCTCCCACAAGTATATGTGTTTAAACCTTTGCACCACTTGCCAATCTCCCCCTAACTTCGTGTCATTAACATAATAGACCTGTTTTGCTTGACTAGCAAACACATATGGCTAACTTTGGTACCAATTTACTGCTTGTGAAACCCTGTGATGTGTATTCTTGTTTTAGGGTTAGCGTTGAACCATTCACATTTTAATAAAATAACTCTTTTGTGTCTAATGTATTTCAGCTCAATGACATCAGTCAAGACAACATAATAGTCAATCACTACTCCCTCGCGGTCGCCTTCAACAGCCAGGCCACAATTTTGACTCTTACAATGACTATCACAATCTTTTGTATGAAATCTAACATTATTTACAATACAAGCAGGATATGCTTTCACCGTATTCAGGCCCACATGCAAGTGCATATATAAGATCGGTATAATTTTTCCACTTCATTATTTAAAGAAATGACATGAAACATTTTAAGTAAATAAACCAAAAACTTAAAAGGAGATAAAAAGAAACTTATGCAGTAAATTACATGGTACTTAAACTAGTCTAGAATCTCATTTTGATGCCTCCTAGTTATATTAAGAGAACATTGGTTCTCTACTTTTGGCTTGTGCACACTAAACATTCAACATACGAGACTCCAAGAAAAAAAGAAAGAAAAAAAATTTACTGAAATGAATTGGTAAAATAACACCTAAGGATGTGGACTTACCCTCTAAATTTATCAGCTTCCTCACTGTTATTAAAGATATACCGCTGCATTTTTTCTAGCTCTTGAGATAGCATGAATTCGACCATCTGTGTGAGAGGAAATGTTACATCCTCGTGATCCGCTTCCCTGCCATCATAATTCTTCTTAACTGAGCTTAATCTACGAACAAAATGTTAAGCATTCGGTAATAAAGACAGCATGAAACATGCTCCCTTCATTGCGCCAACAGAACACCCACTGAGCATGGAATTTTCACACGTAATGTTTAAATGGTACACTAAAATATATAGAGGAGATTACCTTAAGGCCCTTGTCCAATTTTTCTCTTCTTCTTTCTTCTCCCCGAGCTTCTTCTTCTTCCCCCTGTTTTCCTCTCTACTCGAACTCCCTGTTTCCCTTGTTTTCTGCATGCTTCTCTTCTCTGTTGCTGTTCCTTCTCCTTTTTTTTTTGTTTCCTTTCTTTCTTTCACCCGAAATCTCCCTTCTCCTTACCATTTTAAATTAGCCAAATGACTGAGTCACCAAAGCTGGTAGGAGCTGTCAAGCTAAAAAAAAATGGCTTCCAACTACTTTTATAAAATTGCACTAAGGACCCCCAAATTTTACATATTTATAAAAAGAACCCCCAAGCTTTTCGTAATTACAAACTAACCCATCTTTCCACTTTCTGACACTTAATTAACTCCTATGTGACGTTACTCAATAAAATAATCCCCATTAATAAATCAACTTAGCATTAAATAATTTTATTTTATTTTATATACATTTGGGGTATCACAGTTACAACGATGAGTGGGATTGTCCAAGTGATAGTGTAAAAGTCATGAAAAAGGAGGAGTGTGACCACGTGTATCTATTTTTAGCGGGTCTCAATCGTGATTTTGATGAGGTTAGGTCTCGGATTCTTGGAAAAAAAAAACCATTGCCCTCCCTTCGTGAGCCTTTTCTGAAATTAGGAGGGAGGAAACTAGACGGAAGGTTATGTTAACCAACCCGAACCCAAAACTTGCAGTAGATGTAGAGAATTTTGCTCTAGTTGTAAGGGGGAATGAATATGACAATGACAAGAAAAAAAGGCATTGGTGTGATCATTGCAAAAAATATTGGCATACAAGGGAAAGTTGTTGGAAGATTCATGGGAAGCCTCCAAACTAGAAGAAGAAAAATGGTTATGATAATCGTGCCTTTCAAGTGTCTCATGAAGGAAATCAAGGACAACAAAATACTCAAGAAGCGTCCCCATTTACAAAGGAATAGCTAGAGCACTTGTACACACTCTTTCAATCTCCACATTTTCAAGTAAACCCCTCTTGTTCTTTGGCTCATAAAGGTAACTTTGTCTCTGCTCTTTTTAGCATCCTTCCTAGTCAAAATAACTCTTGAATCATAGATTCGGGAACAACATATCATATGACAAGTTGCTCCCATCTTTTCTCTGTGTATACTCCTTGTGTAGGGAGCAAAAAGATCAAGATTTTTGATGAATCTCTCTGCAATTACTGGGACTGGATCCTTTATGTTATCTCCATCTATAACTCTGCATAATGTTCTTCATGTTCCTAAACTCTCTTGCAATCTTTTGTCCATTAGTAAATTAACTAATGATCTCAAGTGTCAAGCTAATTTCTATTCTTCTCGATGTGAGTTTCAGGAAATGGTTTTGGGGAAGATGATTGGTAGTGCTAGAGCAAATGGCGGCCTCTATTTCTTTGAAGATGGGAGTAACTCTAGAAAATATGTTCAGAGTACATGTCTTAAATCTGTTTTTGATTCTAGTGATGTTATGCTTTGGCACTATAGATTATGGCATCTAAGTTTTTTTTTTTTATCTAAAACACTTGTATCCTAGTCTATTTAAAAAATAAAAGTCCATCTTCGTTTCAGTGTGAAAATTGTGAATTGGCTAGGCATCATCGTTCATTTTTCCCTTCAAGGCCGTATCAAGCTTCAAAACCATTTATGCTAATCCATAGTGACGTTTGGGGACCATCTAGGGTTTCAACAATTTTTTGAAAAAAATGGTTTGTTAGCTTTATTGATGATCATACATGTGTAAGTTGGGTGTACTTGTTAAGGAATAAATCTGAAGTGGAAAAGGTGTTCAAAATTTTCTATACAATAGTGGAGACACAATTTCAAGAAAAAATTAAGATGTTTAGAAGTGATAATGGTCGAAATTTTTTTAACAAAGTTTTAGGAGTGTCTTCTTGAAAAATGGTATAATACATCAAAGCTCTTGTAACGACACACCCCAACAAAATGGCATCGCTGAGCGAAAGAACAAACATTTTTTAGAAGTTACTAGGGCATTGTTGTTTACAAATAGGGTTCTTAAGTATCTCTGGGATAAAGCTCTTTTAACTGCCACATATCTTATAAACTGTATGCCTACAAAAGTTTTAGACTTTCAAACACCTCTAAGTGTTCTAAAGGCTAGTTTTCCCACTTCTAGGTTGACTTCTGACTTACCATTAATAGAATTCGGTTGCAGTGCATTTGTTCATATACATGATCAAAATCGTAGGAAATTAGATCCTTGTGCAAGGAAATGTGTATTTGTAGGCTATGCTCCAACTCAAAATTATACAAATGTTATGATCCGTGTTCTAAAAAGATGTTTGTCATAATGGATGACACCTTTTTTGAATTTAAACCATTTTTTGACACTTATCTTCAGGGGGGAGAATAAGGAAAAAGATTCGGAGGCTTTTGACAAGTTTTTTTTATTCTCAACCCATAATATCACCAGAAAATATCGCCATGGCTGATGGTCTAAACTTTTTAATAAACACGGAACTTAGTGGTTTAAATAATGAAAACTTAGATCCAAAATCCATAAGGCTATCTCATGATATTGATGGGAACAAAAATGGAGGAACAACAGGTAGAAAAGAACTTCTTGTTTATTCCAGGAGGAAACGTATTCAAATAAATGAGACCGATGCTTTACAGTGCTGTCAAGATTCTGTACCGCAGACCATTTAGAACTACATTGAAGCTTCAGGTGATACTCATACTGAACCTATTCATTTGAGTTTACCTAACTCTGAGTCATCTCAGTTCGAGTCTAGTATGTCTAACCTTAATAAACCCATTGCTCATCGTAAAGGTATTAGAAAATTTGTCAAGTACCCAATGTCAATCTTTGTGTCCTAAAAGAACCTATCACCCATGTTTTTTGCATTTACCTCACATTTGTCAAGTATGAAGATTCCAAAGATTGTACAGGATGCTTTACAGATTCTTGAGTGGAAGGAGGCTATTCTTGAAGAAATGAGGGCCCTTTAGAAGAATAGGACATGTGAAGTAATAGAGCTACCACTGGAAAAGAAGACCGTTGGCTACAAATGGGTATTCACGACAGAATACTGATCATATAGATCTCTTGAGTGGTACAAGGCACGTCTGGTAACTAAGGGTTTCACAAAAACATATGGTATTGATTATCTAGAAACCTTTGCACCCGTGGCAAAATTGAATACAGTGAGAGTGCTACTGTCGATTACAGCAAATCTGGACCGGCCCCGACAACAATTAGATGTGAAGAATGTATTTTTCAATGGTGACCTAAAAGAGGAAGTTTACATGGATCCACCTCTAGGTTTTGAAATGAAGCACGGACCAAAGGTATGTAAACTGAAAAAGTCTTTGTATGGACTAAAACAATCACCAAGAGCCTAGTTCAAAAGATTCTGCAACCTTTCACCATTTAATTAAGCCACTTCATTATCTCTTCATCCTCAGGTGGTGAGGTTTTTTGTTGTCCAAACACTAGTCTTATTCATTACAAGAAAAATTCTACTGTCACACAAGCTTCCTTGATCTTTTTTCATTAGGTTTCCCAACCTTTGATCTACGCGCAGATGCCAATAACATGTATTTTACCACCTTGCCAATGACATGATCTTTTGCACCCATCTGAATCTAATCAGCTTTTAGATCCCAACTCCACAACTATTTGAGTTGTATCTAACGTTGGATCCAGGATTCACACCAGAATCGATGCTGATCAGCACCACAGTTCCACATGCGTCCACGCCAGTAGCCATGAAATATGAACTCACCATCTTCTAATTGAGCCAAAAGAAAGTGTGAAAGCAGTGGGTTCAATGGTCCTATCAAGCACAAGCTGCCCGACGAGAGATGGGATCCGACAACTTCAACAGATGTGAAGTATGGTATGTGGTCATCAAATCCGGTGTCTTTCCATCTCTTACTAGTAGTCATCTCTTACCTGCAGTTGCACACACCATAAAATTGTAACCACTGAGCCATGTAATCTAGTTAGTATTGTCAATAACTATGATGTTAGCTTGAATCTATAAACAAACTCTCGAAAGCAAGCTTCTTATCAAATGTAGAATTTCCCCCATCACCTGATTGGGTTTTCATCAACCATCACCTATTTTTCCCCCTCATGTATTAGCACTCTCGTTAACAAAATGAGAGTACAGTTCAAATCCTTAGACAGGCCATACTCGGTTCTAGCCCTGTTCAGGGATCATCATTACTAACGCCCACATTACCAATCATCACCAAATGCCCATACTTGCTTGCAGTGCACCCTTAAAAAATCCTTCTGCCCAAACTCAATTTTGTTTTTGTTCTCTTGGGGATCCTGTAGATGACCTTGCTTCAAGTCCAAGTACATTGGTTTATTACTTATGTTATCACGTCATGATCTTGTATAATTTCCATACGAGTGAACTTGTTTCCTACCAAAAGGTTTGTCAAGGACGCATCGTCAAGAAAGGTCTTTTCTGACTAAAATCTATGTTTGTCGTTAAAAACTAAGTTTCTTGACCATTTTCAACTTAGTAAACAATTGTCTCTCATTTAACGACGAAGCATTTCTTCAATATAGTTTTATTAAATTTGTCACTACATGTCCAAGTTTGTCAAGAATGGTTTAATTTGTTGACGAACTTGAGTTCGTCACCAAATCACTGATCATCACAATTTTATCCTTGACATCTTGGCTTCGTCAAGAATGGTGAAATTCTTGACGACCATAAGTTCGTCAGCAAATCTTTACTCGTGACAATTGTTTCCTTGACATCTTGGCTTCATCGAGAATGGTGGCGAATATAAGTTCGTCAGCAAATTCTTGCTCGTCACAGTTTTCTCCTCGACATCTTGACTTTGTTGTTGAAAACTACATCAAGGACGAAAAGGCTCGTCTTTACTTATTGTCCCCTTAACGACGATTTCTTTGGTAGTTGAGCATCACATTCTAACGATATTTTTCCAATTATAGGTATTTAGCAACAAATAACATAAAAAAGTCTTCATTTCATAGATAAAACTAATTCTGTCAATTATAGGTATTTAGTTGATTATAACGTCAGAACATAACTACGTAGCAAAAAAGCTTGACATAGATCCAAAGTACATATATTTTCACGATAAAAAATACACTAAGTTAATGCAAATGCAACCATCCTAGAGGTCGATGATGCAAAAAGTATCGATCACGTGCTTCATATCATCTCCGGAAATGATCCCTATATCATATCTGAGAATACGACAGCTAAAAGAACAAGGATTGCAAGCGTGTGTTTAAAATAGAAAGAGGATTAGAAGTAGTTGTGTTAAGATACTGTTCAAACCTCTCCATACTTCATGCCAATCCAGCATCTATTACATCTTTTATATACCACAAATGCACAATCAAATTACTCAATCATGTTTAGCCTCTCAAGTAGTAAATATAAGATAGGTAGAGAAACTTGTCTGGTGCACTACAGTGTAATTCTAAAAATGGAATCTCTATCTAAAAATCAATACTCCACTGGCAAGACAATCAATAGAATATCATTGTATCCTTAGAACTAGAATGTAGGATGCATTCCATTTCAATCTTATGGTAGCTTAAGAATAACTTGTGGAATTTCTGTTTTTGGACAAGTATATAATTGGTAGTGCGTTCAACTATACCAATTTGATAAAAGTGACATGATTGAGACCTTTACAGTATGTTATGCTATGCTAGAATCTTTATCATGGCCTTGATAATGAATAAGCGTCGCCAAAGAGAGCAATTTTAGGGGAAACGATCGGATATAATGTGGAAGGTAGAATGATCCAAAGGCTAATCTGACTCTATGATAATCCAGGAGAGGACGAATGTAGTTCTAGACTGAGTCTCAAACTCTAAATACGTAAGGGGGAAGTGCAACTCCTCTAGAAACTGCAGTAATGGCAGTAGCAATTGGGGATGTCCTCATGTCCCCATGTAGAACCAGGGACTGGTGAATAAAATGATTAAGGAATGTCTCTGTCACGCCTCAAACCCACGGGTGAGCCCATGAGTTAGATCCGTGACTAGCAGCAAACCCACTAAACCTTTAACTGGTCTCTGTCAGGCCTACTACGACCTGTACTCAAGATTTAATCAAACTCACTAGATTCTAAAATAATTTATTTGGCTACTAAGAGCCGCATTTAGAGATTTCCCAAGTGCCATAAATCAACTTCAATTACATGTCCCTAATAATTATGAAGAAATTGGGGAGACCTAAGCTCCCTATATAAGTTTATCCAATTATTATCAATGCCCTAAGAGGACTTCAATTCCCTAACAACCATCTCCTACAACTCCATCCTCATGCCCTCATGAACGTCGGGTTCAACTATGTAGTCACCTAAAAACATTTATTAAAAAGTGAGTTATGGCTTAGTAAGTAGACATACCATATCCCTAAAATAGGTTTTGGGGTGTATAAAACATGCCATGACTTATTCGATTTAAAACTCGTAAACATTTTCACAAGAGGTACTAGACATATATATACTTTATGAAAGAAAATCATATCTACGGAAAACCATTCCAGAAAGATAAATAACAACCGAATCCAATTCCAACTCTCTTCACGGTATGTTGCGGTCAACATATCGTCCCACTAACTAGGTTCCAGAATTCCTCCTCCATCCGGGATAAACAATATTATGGTCATAGGGACGAACCACGAGCAACAGTGCTATGCGTCAATGTATGGTCCCATTGACCAGGACCTGCAGTCCACTTTCTCCCATGGATATGGGGCACAAAAATCAATATTAACCCCTCATTATCATACCACAATTCACACAGAGTTCTCAAAACAACACAACACATACCTGGTCAATTTTAATTCAGTTTCTCATCAACTAATTTCACAAAAGCAGAATTATCAAAAAATACTTTTAAAACTTTCATTTGGTAAAGTCACGTATACATACACATATATTGAAAAATAGGTTGAATGGAGGAACATGGCAGGAATACTTACATGGATTACTAAATAATTTTGGTTCTTGTTTACAAGTCTGCCCTAACTCTTGTCAACGAAACTTAAATAATAAACCATATGAATGTTATTTATTGCTACTCAATCATGCCTAACTGCTAAATTTTTCCCAAGTGTGAAATTTTCAAAATGCCCCAGGACGTGCCAAATTACCAAAATTCCCTAGCGCCTAAAATACCACTACACTTCAAAAAAAATAACTCAAAACACTCTTTCAAATGACTAGGTGAGTTTTTCAGACAAAAAGGGTCTCTCTAGGGATTTTTCGCTCAAAAATCTGAACAACTCCTTAATTAAGCGCTAAGATATATTTCAAAAGCATTTCAATCAGCGAATGCCGCGAATTGCAGACACTTGAGTGACTCATTAAATCAGATCATTGTAAATTTTTTGACTAAAAATAAGTTTGTTTACTATGTCAAAAAATTAAAAAAAAAACCTATTTTCTAAATAAAACCATTTCATGCTTTTCACATGCCCAAACAAATTCCAGAAAATTCCACGACGTATGTTTCAGAAAAATAAGGGGGTTCCAGTTTTGTGCTTGGCCCAAACATGCTCAGAAATGACTTAAAACAATTGGACAATTGACTAATCGGTAAATCTAGAAACAATATTTTTCAGCAAAAACTAGTTTTGTACATTAACCATTTTGAAGACTTTCTAAGAAAGTTAAAGCAGTTTTTCAGCAAAACTAGTTTTGTATATTGATCATTTTGAATCTTAGAAAACTCAAAACTACGAAGTTAAAGTAGACTTTATGAGGTTTCTAGAAATATAAGGATCACTAAAAACCAATGACTAATAAATTTTCTATAGCAAATCGAAATGGCTGATAGAAACAACACATCTCTGCGCAAACTAGTTTTGTTCAATGATTATTCTAGAGTGATTACTATGAATATTAAAAAATCAAAAGTACAAAGTTAAAATAGACAGTCTGAGTTTTCTAGAAATATAAATATCACAAAAATTCAATGACTAATGAAATTTATATGGCAAATCGAAATGGCTACCAGAACCAGAAAATTTCTGGAATTCTACAGTGCACTGAATTTAAGGTCATTTTTCAATATGCAAACGTGAGTTTCTGAGGAATTTAAAATTGAAAGTTGAAGTAGACACAACAAGATTTACAGAAAGTTCAAAAATATATCAATCGGATGAGTAATGAAAGAGATATCAACAAAACCCTAACTCACTCTTATGTTGTTGTACAACAGTCTTCTTCTCAAACACACTGACATCTCACTCTTTGAAAGACATACAATACCCCATCACTCACGTTAATAACCACTGAATGCACACACAAAAAACTATTTAGAACACCGAACACCATGGCTAGAATTAAAGAGGGGGGCTAGGGATTTTTACCTTGAAACCTTCTTTCCCTAGCTTGTTTCTTTTCTCTCCTTTTCTCTCTCTTTAGACCTCACGTTAAAAGGTAGACTAATTTTTTTACAACTACAGCTACAACTTTATTAGGGTATTTATACTAACTGAATTCAAAATGATGCTCTACTAGCTACAATTTACTCACTTTCTATAATTAAAGTTGTACTCCAGCAAGGCGTGCGAGCATGTGTATGCGCGCGTGAGAAAGCGCGGGGCTGTGTGTGTGTGTGTTTTTTTTTTTTTTTAAGATGTGTGAAATAAGGGTGTGCAGGTGCATAGTGTGCTCTATGTGTGAGTTCAGTGAGCGTGTGTGAACAGAGTTATGTGTAATGCTTGCAGCTATTTGTAGTCACGCAATGACATGCGTGCATGTGTATAGGATGGATTCAGTGCAAGGGAAAAAAGACAAGAGATGTGCTCATGTACAGGTGAGTGTGTTCTGCTGAGGGTGAAGAAAAGAGGGGACTCTGCAGTTAAAATGGAGAGGGAGCAGAAAAAGTCTCTAAAGGTCATTTATTTTCCAATAGTCTGAACTTTGATTTTTTAGAGGCAGGTCTAGGCTGATTTCTGGAAAGTGTAAAAAAGAATTCATTGAGCGTGTTCTATCCCTATATCATTATCATTCCTTTCATTTTGGCCATGTAAAGATCTAGATATGTAAGCAAAGGCCTTATTTACTTAAACTCTTGCACATAATCAAACTTTTTCACAAAATATTGTTGTAGGACAACAAGCAAGCATCTAAGTGTATCCACACACATGCTATATCATCAAGATGTTAATAGAAATATTACGGAATCATAAGCAACCTCTAAGTATTCGTGGATGAGTGAAAAGAAGGTTGAGAATGATGGAGATTCATCATTGCTTCCATCCTATCAAGTCTGTCTTGTTGTTCTTTCATGAGTGTGTTGCTACCTCTAGTTTCTTAGAATTGAGCTCTAATTGTTGATCGTGCATAAAGGCCTTATACTCTTCCAGCTCAGCTTCCAAAGCAGCACGGCGTCGGGCTTCTTCCAGAATTGATTGTTGAGACGAGGATGTGGGAGGTCTTCCAAACCCAAGACCCCTTAATGTGACTTGTATTTTTGCTCATCTACAACGATCTTTGTAATCTCCATTGGTCCATTAATTCTGGATTCTCGGACATAATTTCATCCATTTGTTTCTGAAATTGATGGAGAAATGAATCAAATAAGCGTAGCGTCTAGCATGCAAATTTATCTCACATTTGCGTATTTTGTGTACTTGATTTGACTCGACTTCATTTGTGAAATACTTATTGTGTTTCTTACAGAAATATGCACGCTTGTGAAACACAAACTGATCAGGTTCTTTTTGAGTTTTTCAGGATCTTTCTGCAAAAAAATAAGTTGATCTACATTAAATTTAAGAGGACTTAAATATTAAACCAATAAGCTAAGGCCTAATTAAGTACCATCTCAAAGCAAGCATCCACAAAAGACTGAGAACCAGTGACATGATGTGTCTTGAGTTGGTCTCTGTTCTATTTATTTTTATGGCATCTTTCCTCAATTTTATTAAACAATTAGATGGCATTTAATAAGAAACTCACAATGACAATTTAAGCATCATTGTAAACTGGAAAATGCAGCCAAACATACCGCATAATCATCACGTTCACATAAGTCACGGTACATCTCCTATTTGACTTCCATCCATTCAGCCTGGTAAAGACGTGCTTGTACAGATGTCAAACAAATGTTCAAAGGGCCTTTGCTTCAAGTAATGCAGTCCACTTTGCCTTTAACGAAAACTTGAAGTTTCATAAAGAAGTCTTCAAGAGTGTTTCAGTGTATCTCTTCACATGAGAACCATCATCAATCACTTCAAATTTGTCCAACAATTTAATGCTCATTTTTTTCACACAAGTTACATTGACATAATATAAAATTTTCATTGAACAAGATGTGAGATGATTTTACCCCAAGCCGCTCGTGGATTAAATTTATCCGAGTTTGTTGAATATATTTCCATGTTTTTTCCCTTAGTGGGAGTGGGATAAAGCTCCTAACAACAATACCTATCTCATTGGTGTACTTAGTTGTTGCAATTCGATCAACAGGTCTTTCCTTCTCAAGATCCACAACAATGTAAATCTTTTCTGTGGCTTTGACCTTCTTTGATGTTCCTCTTCCCTTAGTCTTACCCCGTACTTTCTTGGTAGGACCAGATCCTGCAGTTACAAAGTCATGTGACCTAAATTATTAATAAACATGTGGGCATGGCTGTTGTCAAAAGTATAACAATAAAGTACTTGATTACTCTCAACTGCATGTGATCATACCAACACTACTATGAGGAGATCTGACTTGTGGACTGACAGGTGCGCATGTCACATTACCGGGAGAAGCCATTTGAGCTAAAGTGTTTGATCTAGCAGGGATGGTGGTAGCTATGGCTTCTCCCAGTGTATCAAATGCTTGAAGCCTCTATAGCTGGAGTGACTAACTCAACATACATTTGTATGCCAATCGCTTTTGTAACGTGTTATATTTCCTGGTCTACCACTCTTGGGGGGGGGGGGGCACTCTTTGAATAATTCATGCCAACTACTCACCTACCTGCTTGACATTCTAATGTACGTAATCAGAGTAAATGTAAGAGTCCAGTAGTGGAAATGTCTATAACGTTGAATGTTATGTTGCCTTAAATGTCATAATTCAGAAGCGTTGGAAGAGAAACTAAACCAAGACACATATTCAGAAGCAAAAAAACACATAGCATATATAACATCTTCACATGTTCATTGATGTATTTGCAGCATAAGAGGTATATATATCTTTTGCATCACTATCATCATCCTCACTACATAAGATATCTTCTTCATCACCAGAATATTTGATAAATGTATCATGCTTTTCGTCGTCCCTGATCTCTTGAGGACCTCGATAGATTCAGTGACTCTATAAAAAATGATCGGTTCAGCATCATGCCTAAGCAACTCCCTCACTTCTTCTTGCTCAATCTGGACACTTCAGTGTACTATTGGGGAGCCATTTTCTTGATAAACTTCTCTACATTCAATATCCATGTCTTTTGGCTCAATTTTTGGTATCTCCCACAAGTATATGTGTTTAAACCTTTGCACCACTTGCCAATCTCCCCCTAACTTCGTGTCATTAACATAATAGACCTGTTTTGCTTGACTAGCAAACACATATGGCTAACTTTGGTACCAATTTACTGCTTGTGAAACCCTGTGATGTGTATTCTTGTTTTAGGGTTAGCGTTGAACCATTCACATTTTAATAAAATAACTCTTTTGTGTCTAATGTATTTCAGCTCAATGACATCAGTCAAGACAACATAATAGTCAATCACTACTCCCTCGCGGTCGCCTTCAACAGCCAGGCCACAATTTTGACTCTTACAATGACTATCACAATCTTTTGTATGAAATCTAACATTATTTACAATACAAGCAGGATATGCTTTCACCGTATTCAGGCCCACATGCAAGTGCATATATAAGATCGGTATAATTTTTCCACTTCATTATTTAAAGAAATGACATGAAACATTTTAAGTAAATAAACCAAAAACTTAAAAGGAGATAAAAAGAAACTTATGCAGTAAATTACATGGTACTTAAACTAGTCTAGAATCTCATTTTGATGCCTCCTAGTTATATTAAGAGAACATTGGTTCTCTACTTTTGGCTTGTGCACACTAAACATTCAACATACGAGACTCCAAGAAAAAAAGAAAGAAAAAAAATTTACTGAAATGAATTGGTAAAATAACACCTAAGGATGTGGACTTACCCTCTAAATTTATCAGCTTCCTCACTGTTATTAAAGATATACCGCTGCATTTTTTCTAGCTCTTGAGATAGCATGAATTCGACCATCTGTGTGAGAGGAAATGTTACATCCTCGTGATCCGCTTCCCTGCCATCATAATTCTTCTTAACTGAGCTTAATCTACGAACAAAATGTTAAGCATTCGGTAATAAAGACAGCATGAAACATGCTCCCTTCATTGCGCCAACAGAACACCCACTGAGCATGGAATTTTCACACGTAATGTTTAAATGGTACACTAAAATATATAGAGGAGATTACCTTAAGGCCCTTGTCCAATTTTTCTCTTCTTCTTTCTTCTCCCCGAGCTTCTTCTTCTTCCCCCTGTTTTCCTCTCTACTCGAACTCCCTGTTTCCCTTGTTTTCTGCATGCTTCTCTTCTCTGTTGCTGTTCCTTCTCCTTTTTTTTTTTTGTTTCCTTTCTTTCTTTCACCCGAAATCTCCCTTCTCCTTACCATTTTAAATTAGCCAAATGACTGAGTCACCAAAGCTGGTAGGAGCTGTCAAGCTAAAAAAAAATGGCTTCCAACTACTTTTATAAAATTGCACTAAGGACCCCCAAATTTTACATATTTATAAAAAGAACCCCCAAGCTTTTCGTAATTACAAACTAACCCATCTTTCCACTTTCTGACACTTAATTAACTCCTATGTGACGTTACTCAATAAAATAATCCCCATTAATAAATCAACTTAGCATTAAATAATTTTATTTTATTTTATATACATTTGGGGTATCACAGTTACAACGATGAGTGGGATTGTCCAAGTGATAGTGTAAAAGTCATGAAAAAGGAGGAGTGTGACCACGTGTATCTATTTTTAGCGGGTCTCAATCGTGATTTTGATGAGGTTAGGTCTCGGATTCTTGGAAAAAAAAAACCATTGCCCTCCCTTCGTGAGCCTTTTCTGAAATTAGGAGGGAGGAAACTAGACGGAAGGTTATGTTAACCAACCCGAACCCAAAACTTGCAGTAGATGTAGAGAATTTTGCTCTAGTTGTAAGGGGGAATGAATATGACAATGACAAGAAAAAAAGGCATTGGTGTGATCATTGCAAAAAATATTGGCATACAAGGGAAAGTTGTTGGAAGATTCATGGGAAGCCTCCAAACTAGAAGAAGAAAAATGGTTATGATAATCGTGCCTTTCAAGTGTCTCATGAAGGAAATCAAGGACAACAAAATACTCAAGAAGCGTCCCCATTTACAAAGGAATAGCTAGAGCACTTGTACACACTCTTTCAATCTCCACATTTTCAAGTAAACCCCTCTTGTTCTTTGGCTCATAAAGGTAACTTTGTCTCTGCTCTTTTTAGCATCCTTCCTAGTCAAAATAACTCTTGAATCATAGATTCGGGAACAACATATCATATGACAAGTTGCTCCCATCTTTTCTCTGTGTATACTCCTTGTGTAGGGAGCAAAAAGATCAAGATTTTTGATGAATCTCTCTGCAATTACTGGGACTGGATCCTTTATGTTATCTCCATCTATAACTCTGCATAATGTTCTTCATGTTCCTAAACTCTCTTGCAATCTTTTGTCCATTAGTAAATTAACTAATGATCTCAAGTGTCAAGCTAATTTCTATTCTTCTCGATGTGAGTTTCAGGAAATGGTTTTGGGGAAGATGATTGGTAGTGCTAGAGCAAATGGCGGCCTCTATTTCTTTGAAGATGGGAGTAACTCTAGAAAATATGTTCAGAGTACATGTCTTAAATCTGTTTTTGATTCTAGTGATGTTATGCTTTGGCACTATAGATTATGGCATCTAAGTTTTTTTTTTTATCTAAAACACTTGTATCCTAGTCTATTTAAAAAATAAAAGTCCATCTTCGTTTCAGTGTGAAAATTGTGAATTGGCTAGGCATCATCGTTCATTTTTCCCTTCAAGGCCGTATCAAGCTTCAAAACCATTTATGCTAATCCATAGTGACGTTTGGGGACCATCTAGGGTTTCAACAATTTTTTGAAAAAAATGGTTTGTTAGCTTTATTGATGATCATACATGTGTAAGTTGGGTGTACTTGTTAAGGAATAAATCTGAAGTGGAAAAGGTGTTCAAAATTTTCTATACAATAGTGGAGACACAATTTCAAGAAAAAATTAAGATGTTTAGAAGTGATAATGGTCGAAATTTTTTTAACAAAGTTTTAGGAGTGTCTTCTTGAAAAATGGTATAATACATCAAAGCTCTTGTAACGACACACCCCAACAAAATGGCATCGCTGAGCGAAAGAACAAACATTTTTTAGAAGTTACTAGGGCATTGTTGTTTACAAATAGGGTTCTTAAGTATCTCTGGGATAAAGCTCTTTTAACTGCCACATATCTTATAAACTGTATGCCTACAAAAGTTTTAGACTTTCAAACACCTCTAAGTGTTCTAAAGGCTAGTTTTCCCACTTCTAGGTTGACTTCTGACTTACCATTAATAGAATTCGGTTGCAGTGCATTTGTTCATATACATGATCAAAATCGTAGGAAATTAGATCCTTGTGCAAGGAAATGTGTATTTGTAGGCTATGCTCCAACTCAAAATTATACAAATGTTATGATCCGTGTTCTAAAAAGATGTTTGTCATAATGGATGACACCTTTTTTGAATTTAAACCATTTTTTGACACTTATCTTCAGGGGGGAGAATAAGGAAAAAGATTCGGAGGCTTTTGACAAGTTTTTTTTATTCTCAACCCATAATATCACCAGAAAATATCGCCATGGCTGATGGTCTAAACTTTTTAATAAACACGGAACTTAGTGGTTTAAATAATGAAAACTTAGATCCAAAATCCATAAGGCTATCTCATGATATTGATGGGAACAAAAATGGAGGAACAACAGGTAGAAAAGAACTTCTTGTTTATTCCAGGAGGAAACGTATTCAAATAAATGAGACCGATGCTTTACAGTGCTGTCAAGATTCTGTACCGCAGACCATTTAGAACTACATTGAAGCTTCAGGTGATACTCATACTGAACCTATTCATTTGAGTTTACCTAACTCTGAGTCATCTCAGTTCGAGTCTAGTATGTCTAACCTTAATAAACCCATTGCTCATCGTAAAGGTATTAGAAAATTTGTCAAGTACCCAATGTCAATCTTTGTGTCCTAAAAGAACCTATCACCCATGTTTTTTGCATTTACCTCACATTTGTCAAGTATGAAGATTCCAAAGATTGTACAGGATGCTTTACAGATTCTTGAGTGGAAGGAGGCTATTCTTGAAGAAATGAGGGCCCTTTAGAAGAATAGGACATGTGAAGTAATAGAGCTACCACTGGAAAAGAAGACCGTTGGCTACAAATGGGTATTCACGACAGAATACTGATCATATAGATCTCTTGAGTGGTACAAGGCACGTCTGGTAACTAAGGGTTTCACAAAAACATATGGTATTGATTATCTAGAAACCTTTGCACCCGTGGCAAAATTGAATACAGTGAGAGTGCTACTGTCGATTACAGCAAATCTGGACCGGCCCCGACAACAATTAGATGTGAAGAATGTATTTTTCAATGGTGACCTAAAAGAGGAAGTTTACATGGATCCACCTCTAGGTTTTGAAATGAAGCACGGACCAAAGGTATGTAAACTGAAAAAGTCTTTGTATGGACTAAAACAATCACCAAGAGCCTAGTTCAAAAGATTCTGCAACCTTTCACCATTTAATTAAGCCACTTCATTATCTCTTCATCCTCAGGTGGTGAGGTTTTTTGTTGTCCAAACACTAGTCTTATTCATTACAAGAAAAATTCTACTGTCACACAAGCTTCCTTGATCTTTTTTCATTAGGTTTCCCAACCTTTGATCTACGCGCAGATGCCAATAACATGTATTTTACCACCTTGCCAATGACATGATCTTTTGCACCCATCTGAATCTAATCAGCTTTTAGATCCCAACTCCACAACTATTTGAGTTGTATCTAACGTTGGATCCAGGATTCACACCAGAATCGATGCTGATCAGCACCACAGTTCCACATGCGTCCACGCCAGTAGCCATGAAATATGAACTCACCATCTTCTAATTGAGCCAAAAGAAAGTGTGAAAGCAGTGGGTTCAATGGTCCTATCAAGCACAAGCTGCCCGACGAGAGATGGGATCCGACAACTTCAACAGATGTGAAGTATGGTATGTGGTCATCAAATCCGGTGTCTTTCCATCTCTTACTAGTAGTCATCTCTTACCTGCAGTTGCACACACCATAAAATTGTAACCACTGAGCCATGTAATCTAGTTAGTATTGTCAATAACTATGATGTTAGCTTGAATCTATAAACAAACTCTCGAAAGCAAGCTTCTTATCAAATGTAGAATTTCCCCCATCACCTGATTGGGTTTTCATCAACCATCACCTATTTTTCCCCCTCATGTATTAGCACTCTCGTTAACAAAATGAGAGTACAGTTCAAATCCTTAGACAGGCCATACTCGGTTCTAGCCCTGTTCAGGGATCATCATTACTAACGCCCACATTACCAATCATCACCAAATGCCCATACTTGCTTGCAGTGCACCCTTAAAA
Organism: Escallonia herrerae; assembly: GCA_033070095.1. Taxonomy (NCBI): domain Eukaryota; kingdom Viridiplantae; phylum Streptophyta; class Magnoliopsida; order Escalloniales; family Escalloniaceae; genus Escallonia; species Escallonia herrerae. The sequence goes on along the minus strand of JAVXUP010002451.1, from coordinate 106,747 downwards.
AATCCTTCTGCCCAAACTCAATTTTGTTTTTGTTCTCTTGGGGATCCTGTAGATGACCTTGCTTCAAGTCCAAGTACATTGGTTTATTACTTATGTTATCACGTCATGATCTTGTATAATTTCCATACGAGTGAACTTGTTTCCTACCAAAAGGTTGATTAAACATGCTTGATGCACGTAAAAACTTTTGCTCCCAATGTCGCGGTCCTGCAACAAGTTGGAGTGCCTCAACATGATATTTCGCCTATAGTATGGGCGTAGATCCTTGCATCCTGCATGAAGACACCTACAGCTGAAAGGGGTCTTCAAAATGGGAGTTAGTCCTTCCAAAGTGGCTTTTGTCAAGCAACCACTACGATATGTAGAATGAATGAATCAATTTGGGAATGATGAGGGAAGTTTATAAGAGGTGGGGTTGGTCTGGCCATGAGATTTTTGATGGCATTCCCTTACGCATGGCTTTGTCAAAATGGCTAAGATGGGTATCCAGTATGCTGTTATTGCTAGAACTCCCGTTGTTCAGTTTTTTCAGTATGGAGAAGAGAATCATTTCAAGATGTTCTGTTTTGATAGTTTGCAGTTGGAGGGGTTTCAAATAAAGTTTTAACTTTATTCACTACTTTTCAAGTGGCCAGCAAATACTTCTTGGACAAATTTATGATCAAGTATCAAAACATTATTCCTCAAATCTTGAGTGTCTATTATGTGAATGCATATCACTATAGGTTATGGGCCCAAGGATGAAAGGGGATAATGATTATGGTAGCATGTTGTGGTTATGAATACAATTCGATGCTGCTTCCCCTACTAGTATTGCCAGTTCCCAAGTTCCAACATAAAACCAAGTTTAGTAAATGATTCGTTTGGTAAAAGTGCGACTATGATTGATCTTTATATACTAAGAAGGCGATAAGATGACATGTTGGTTTGAACATAAAAGAGTTCATCGCAAATAGTTGATTTGGGTGTTCATGCAAAAGCACTGGAACTCAATGACCTTAAACGTTTTGTGTGGCTGCTTATAATATCATTTTGCTTTGCAAATTACATTTGTTTAGTAAAGTAGTCATAGCTGAAATGCTATCGTACCCTTAATCACAAGTTGCAGTTAAATTGTTGATAGAAGTATAGTTGGAAGCTTTATTATTTTCAACCGCTCTAAAGCAACGGGTGTCAACTATGAAGTTACATGTTCCTTTCCGTTCCCGTCTTGTCTGTGAACCTGTCTAATCCTTGATCCTTGATTCGAGTATGTTAAACAGTGCGTGGGTTCTGCATCACATGCTCTGGAGCTTAAGTTTACTCACACTCATGTCCTCTCTACAAAAATCTTGAGCATGATATTGCCCGTAAAAAATTGAACAAAAACCAAGATTCTACCATGCACAATCTCTTCTGGACCACTCAGTTGGTCCTTTTGATATGTTGCGCATGCATGTGACATATTTCTATAGATACTTCAGAATCGTTTGGTGTTTGTGCGAGTAGACACTGTTGATCAACATTCCAAATGGAGAAAGGTTTAAAATTTTAAATGTGCTCCATGTTTAATAAGCCTTCGCGATTTTGTTTGTGGCATAGTGAACATACTATCATTCTCTATAGTATTCTTCTTGTATTGGATTCTTCTATGCCAAGTGGGGTTAGAGGCAAAATGAAAGATCTATATATTATTGATTCCAGGAGAGGCGGATTTACTAACATGAGCGGTATTCTGTTTCCATTTTTCTTTATTTCTAAGAACCAATAATGTCGAAGCAAAATTCTTTGACATTAGAGTTGGGCACAGTTGCCAATGAAGTTAGATACAACCCTATAACGTTCGTATGTTGCAAAAGGTGCCTCTGGCATTGTAGCTACCATAGCTATTTCCTCTTCCTCAAGAGGGGCAACAACATTTCAAGCATCTGTCAAGTATCTAGATATATAGCATTTATCCAGCTGTTAGTGTCTATCATGGGAAGATAGACATCTGTAAATAGGCTCTGAATCAGTAAAAATATTGAGAAGGGCATGAATGTCTTACTAGTTTTTTAACATAGCTATTCTGTTGGGGCGTTGGGGATTATTTGCAGTAAGGAAAATTCTGTTGTTGTGAACATCATTTGGAAGACAGAGATATTAGCACAATTCAACAACAGAAATGGTGTGGGTGTAAAGGGTGGAGTGGTTAACTGTGAGAGTATGTGTGTGCAGGTGGGTCTCGGCTGAAGAAGAAGAAGACTAGGTGCAAAAAAATGTGTTTTAATGTGTGTTTTTATGTGAACAGTATTTGTTTATGTCGCTAAAGGTAGAAAAATGACTAGGCAGTTTTTAATCCAATTTCATAAATAGCTAGAGCCAGATTCAAACAAAGTGCAAAAGAAAGACCCTAGGTATTTTTAGGAGATCTACATCTAGAAAACATTTCAGACTTTTTTGAGGGCTAGAAAGGGGTTAACCGATACGGGGAACCGTGAAACTTTACAGTGCAATTTAAAATACCAAACTAGCGCAATTTCACGCGAAACTTTTATGGGAACCTTAGGATGTTGAGAAGTTTCTTTTACCACTATTTTGGGCCATTCCGAAGTCGTTCACTAATTTTGGCCGAATAGACTTTTAAGTGCTTGGTCCGGACACCGGTTCGGGATTTTCGGGAGAAAATTTTCTAAAACACTTTTGAGCTTGAGAATGACTTCAAGAGAAAAAAATAACGCTTTTAAGTGCTTTTGAGATTTGTTTGGTGCCGGGAACCCTCATGGGCGCATTTCGATAAATTGCCACCTAGAGAGGGGTATTTTGATAATTCTTCCGGTAAAGTTTTTCGAAGGACTTTTAGTCCGGAAAAGAATGGTAAAACACCTGAAAGGCTGTTTTGAAGTTGATTTGAGGTGTTGGAGTGATGAACCCCGGGGGTCATTTTGGTAATTTGCCATTATACTGGAGAATATTGGTAATTTTACCGCGCGAACTCCAAACTTTGCGAATGCCTTAATTGAGCATTCTAGAATAACAAGAAGCGGGGAATGGGATGAAAATCCCTAAATGAAGGGAATCAACACTAATGCAGTGCTCGGCTAGGTTAAAGACCTAGCTGTTGGGTCCGAGTAACCGACCGTTGTAAGACACGGTAAATAACTGATAAAGTGAAAGTTGAATAGTTTTGTATTATGATGGTTAGTGGCTAACGTGTAAAGACTTGTTTGATTAGATGACCATGCTCGCGGCGGTTTGAAGTTATTAGGCTCGTCGACTAAAAGCCAGCCAGGTAAGGATAGTACGGCTCTCTGCATGCTACGAAATTTCTCATCGTGGCATACCTATCGTTGTTAGTGTGAAGTATGATGAACGTTTTATGGTGAATATGAGGTATCGGTGGTTGTTGTGCCTGTACCTCTCGTACTTGAAATATTGTTGTGGTTTTCGACTAGCTTGTTTCCAAGTCTACTCTATGTGTTAGTGATGATTTCGGGTTACCTTGTTGAACCTCGGTTGCATAATTGACCAAAATTTCTTGTTGGGTGGTTTGTTAAATCAAGGACATGGGGTGAACTCAGTTCCCTTAGTCTGTTCAGTTGTTGTATTATGTGCTTTAACGATAGCGTGGTTTGGGGACGAACAACTCTTCGTGAGTTCCCTTCTTGTGCTTGCTGTCTCTTTTATTTGTCAGAGACTGAGATGAACATCCCAGAGCACGGGACATTATGTGAAAGGAGGGCCAGTGACACATAATCACCGGTAAACAAGATGTAGGGCACGCGGATCGAGTCAGTCGTGTCGATTGAGTCGAGTCAGTCCGATCAGTGTCTGCATTGCATTTGACTTTGTTATGACATTGTGATTTTAATGGCTTGTATTTCATTGATGTTTAATTTGACGATTTAGTGTTCACGTGCATTGTAGTCGGTCAGTCGGTTCGGTCAGTCCAGTTCATTGAATGTGGTGATAATGTTGCTCTGTTGGGCCTTAAAGCCGCTCAGTCTGACTAAAAGATAAGGAAACATGTTGCTTGATTCATTGAATTGATGTTGTGTCATCCTTTGAAATTCTGGATTCTTGATATCATTGAGATTGATTATCATTTCTCCCAAGGCTATCACTTCGTTGTCTGCGTTGTTCCTCATATTATCTTTACTGGGCGATTTGCGCTCATTCCTTAACTGAAATGTTTCAGACAGTCAGGGCGAAGTAGGGGAAACTTCGAGGAAAGAGAAGGAGAAGGAGCTTATTTAGTGAACAGAAAAGTAAGACGATGAGATGCGTATTTTGGGAACTAGACATTTTGTGTAAATACTTCCGCTGTGCTCGTGTTGTGATTTACGATGAAATTTTTTATACGGATGGGTTTTTGTGAACTCTTATGTATATTCAAGGATGTTTTTAGAATTGCTCTGTATCAACAGGGTTTATAATGTAGTCATGACTAATAACCCGGCTCTGGTGATGTCACTAGGGTTGGGGGTGTTAGAGATGTCAAACGGGCCGGGCGGCCCGCGGCCCGGCCCAGCCCGAAAAAAGCCCGGGCCGGCCCGGCCCGTTCATGAACAGGGCTGGCCCGGAGGAATTGGGCTTAGGGCCTGGGCTTGGACCAGGCCAAAAAATTCTGGGGAAAAGCCCGGTTCCGGCCCCACCTGTTTGAATTTTTTTGTTTTTCCCCCTTTTCCTCTAACGGATATATTCCCCCAAAATTCCACTTTTACCCCCCCAACAGCAATATAACGACTAGTTATGTGTTCAGATTTTATTAATAAAGATCACCAAGAAGAGTAAGAAAAGATTTAACATATAGCAAAAAATAAAATGAGAGACAAATAAAAATATCTATACATACATACATATATATAAATATTACATATAATGAAATAAAATGATAAAAATTAGATTTGTCAAAATTTAAAAATTGGACATGCCTAAAGATGAAATTTAAAATTGAATAACAAGAAAATTTAAAAAAAAAAGGGCCCGGGCCGGCCCAAGCCCGGCCCTAGAAATTGGGCCTAGGGCCAGGGCCAGGGCCTGGACCGGGCCTAGCATTTCTCCTCAGTCGGCCCGGCCCTGCCCGGCCCGGATGGCTGCGGCCCTGGCCCGGCCCCGGCCCGGTTTCGCTTCAAGCCCGATGGGCCCGGGCCGGGGGGCCCAAGCCCGGCCTGTTTGACATCTCTAGGGGGTGTCACAGGTTGGTATCAGAGCTTAGGCAAATGATTTTGTAGACTTTTGAAGTGTCTGGTGGAAGGCCTAAGTTGTTGATAAGAGGAGTAGAAGAAGAATCTTGATGCTTTGGCTGAACTAGGAGGATGGTTAAGATATGTGGGTTGAGGTTGGCTAAGGCATATATTGTGACCTTGACATTCCTGCTATTGTTGCAGAATAATGGAAGAAAGGGTTGGTTGACCTAGTTTTAGAAGAATGGTTTGATGATGATAAGGTTGCGGTGTCGGATCTCAAAAAAAAAAGATCCTGGTAAAATGTAGACGAGATGAAATTAGGGCTGAAAGAACCAGATGAAGGTCCAACGGGAAGTGAATTTGAAGGACCTATGGGGATAATAGATGAGGTTAGACACTTCTTGTGTGTAAACCGTGAATGGAGAAATAAGGAGCCGAGGGTGAGAATGAGTAGAATTTTAATGAGATTTTAGAAGAAAAGTACTTCCAAGTGATGAGGAAAAATGGACTAATCGACAAGTCAGTTCGAGTCCCAAACTAGCGGTATTAACTAAACGATAAGAGGCTGAAAGTTGAGTGAGAGGATAGGAATAAGTATCGAATTAGATATTAAGGGAGACGATGGATGCCAGTATATGGGTCACTCGGAAAAAAAATATGACAGGTTGTTCGTGATTGCCCTTCTAATAGGGCAATACCTAAAGATAGGCAACAATTGATTCTAAGAGGGAGTCAAGGAGAGTATGGTTTCTCTGAGGTTGATAGGGTGTACAAATAGGGGTGGAGTCCGCTTTTGAAATTGGACTTAATGGTTTTCATCACTAAACAACCTCTTTTTACAATAGTATGTAAATAATACTAGTTCCCCATTAGTTGTTTGATCGCGAAGGTTAATATTATGGTGTGCAATTTTAATTATCGTGCTATCCCTTCCTCGAAAAGAGAGAGAGGGTTCCCAATCGAGAGGGGCCCTCAACAGTAGTAATTATTGTGAATGTCGAGGATGTAGGTGGAAGGAATAAGCAGATAGTTGTATTAGGTCAAGAAGACCTTAAGAAAGAGCTAGCGAGACTTCTACAAAAAGATTGTGGGAGTTAGAATAGTACAACCGGTGGCTGCTATTATGACAGCCCCGGTAAGGGGAGAAAAATATGGATCTCAGAATTTTCAGGATGCCCACCCGAGTGGAGTTTCACGGGAGGGAAATGGTTCGTTGTGGACAACTACGTGAATTTGAGAGATGGAAAAGATATAGTTGAAGTAACAAGATGGAGGAAAATGTCAAAAAGATGATTTTGCCAGTCATATGTACAAGGCAAGTAACGAGTTGATGAGAATGGGCAAAAACAAGTTAAGGAGAATTGCTTATTTGGCCTGTGTTACTCGGGATAAGTGCAAGTAACATGTTGATGATAGCTATTTTTGCTGAAATTGCAGAGTAAGTTGGAGACACTTTTCTCGTGCTAAGTGGAAGGATAGGAAGGCAGACAAGGATGTTAGGGAATTTGGTGAGTTGGCCTAATTGCCCTCATCAGGTGATGACAAAAAAAAAAATTAAAAGCAAAACAAAATGAGGAGCGTTGAAAAATAATTCTTAAAAAGGGAACAGGTAAGAAGGTTCTAAGGGGGAATTACTACGGGGGGTAGTAAAAAAAACAGGTGATGGAGGTAGAGAAGGAATAGGTCTGGGAAAAAAGAAGGGAGTGAGGTCGAAAAGAGGTAGAATCCAAGATTTGAAACTAGAAAAGTGGAAAGAATTGTAAGAGATAAACAGTCCGGACAAAGAGGAAGAGATAGAAAATGTAGATGGTGTGGATTGAGGCACGAGGCTGTGAAATAGGCTAAGGCAAGTAAAGCATGTCTTAAGTCTGAGAGCAAGTCACCAAACTAATGTTTAAGATGGATCAAAAGAATTTGTTTCAAATGTTAACAGCCAGGGCATATGGTAAGAAGGTGATCTAAAGGAAGGTGATGGTCACTAAAAGCAAAAAAGAAAAGAGGGGTTTGTAAGACTAGGTATCGATTATCAAAAGCTGAATAAGGTGACTGTCAGGAATAATTACTCATTACCTGACCTAGAGGATATGTGGAACAATTGCAGGGTGTTAAGTGTTTTCTTTTTGTGATTGATCTTAGAACATGTCATCACTAGTTAAGAATAAGGAAGGATGAAGTTGTCAAGATTGCCTTTAGAAATAGAGACTGGCATTATGAATTTTTGGTGATGTCACGTGAACTAATTAATTCCCTTGAGGCCTTCATGGGCTTGATGAATAGGACGTTTCGAAGATACCTAGACAGTTGTGTCATCGTGTTTATTAATGATATTCTGGTTTACTCCAAGAGTAAGGAAAAAGCATGCCCAACACTTTGAGGCAAATATTGTAGATTCCCCGAGAATGTAAATTGTATGCCAAACTTAAGAAATATGAGTTCTGGTTGGAAAAGGTACAGTTTCTGGGACATATAGTGTCCGGTGAGAGCATACTTGTAGACCCGGGAAAAGTGGAGACGGTGTTGAGCTGGGAATGTCTGACTTCGATGTTCGAAATTCGGAGCTTCCTAGGCTTAGCGGGATACTATGGGAGATTTATTAAGGATTTTTTGAAGATAGCATCCCCATTGACGAATCTAACCAGGAAGAACGTGAAGTTTACTTGGACATAGAAGTGTGAAAATAGTTTTCAGGAACTAAAAAAGAAGGTTGGTGACAGTGCCTGTTCAGGCGTTACCATCAGGTTTTGAAGGATTCGTCATTTATTGCGATGCATCTCGGGAGGGGTTAGGTTGTGTACTTATGCAACATGGAAAAGTAATTGCATATGCCTCTAGACAGTTGAGGAACCATGAGAGGAATTACCCGACGCACGATTTGGAGTTGGCACCAGTAGTGTTTGCTTTAAAAATATGGCAACATTATTTGTATGGGGTTACATTTGAGATATACACTGATCATAAGATTTTGAAGTATATCTTTACCCAGAAGGAATTAAACATGAGACAAAGGAGATGGCTGGAACTCCTTAAGGATTATGATTATATTATTAAATATCACCCGGAAAAAGCTAATGTGGTAGAGGACGCGCTAAGCAGAAATCGAATGGGGAATCTAACTGCGATGATTACCACACAAAGGGCTATCATAGAGGATTTGGACAAACTTTCGAGTTTGGGGAAAAGGAAATGGTAACCTGTTTCAGATAGAGGTTAGACCGACACTTTACGATCGGATTAAGGAAGCCCAAAGTAGAGATGAAAGGTTACCGAAAATTTGGCAAGGTTTTGAAAGAAAGAAGAAAGAGAAGTTCGAATGTGATCAAGATGGCGTTGGTAAGTATGAGTGTCGGGTGTATGTGCCGTTTGTCGGTGAGTTGAGAACGGAGATTATGACAGATGCACATAACTCTAAATATTCGACCATCCAAGAGAAACAAAGATGTACCGTGACCTACGACAAAATTTTTGGTGGCCTGGGATGAAAAGAGATATATCAGGGTTTGTATCTCGGTGTTTAACCTGTCAATAGGTGAAAGTAGATCATAAAAAAGATGGTCGGGCCATTACAACCACTTCATGTACCTGAGTGGAAGTGGGAACACATTACGATGGATTTTGTATCAGGGTTGCCACGCACAACCGGTTAGAATACGGCTATCTGGATGGTAATAGATAGGTTGACCAAAACAGATCAGTTTATTCCTATTCGAGAGGAGTATTCTATGGAAAGACTAGCTCGAATCTACATTAAGGAGGTAGTTAGCCGTTACGGAGTGCCGGTAACCATCGTGTCCGACGGGGACGCGAGATTCACCTCAAGATTTTGGAAGAGTTTCCAAGAAGAGATGGGAACGAAGTTGACCATGAGTACTGCCTTCATCCTCAAACAGATGGTCAATCCGAACGTACCATACAGGTATTGGAAGATATGTTGAGAGCGTGCATTATTGACTTTGGTGGAGCCTGGGATGAACAATTGCCCCTGATTGAGTTCTCGTATAACAACAGTTATCAAGCGAGTATTGAAATGGCTCCCTATGAAGCACTGTACGGCCGAAGATGTCGTACGCCAATATGTTGGGATGTAGTGGGAGATAAGAGATTGTAATTAACGCTAAGTTGATTTATTAACGGGAATTATTTTATTGAGTAACGTCACGTGGGCGTTAATTAAGTGTCAGGAAGTGGAAAGAGGGGTTAGTTTGTAATTACGAAAAGCTTGGGGGTTCTGTTTATAAATATGTAAAATTTGGAGGTCCTTCGGGAAATTTTATAAAAGTAGTTGGAAGCCATTTTTTTTAGCTTGACAGCTCCTGCAGGCTTTGGTGACTCAGCCATTTTTAAGGGAGATTTCGGGTGAAAGAAAGAAAGGAAACAAAAAAAAAAAGGAGAAGGAACAGCAACAGAGAAGAGAAGCAGGAAGAAAACAAGGGAAACAGGGAGTTCGAGCAGAGAAGAAAACAGGGAGGAAGAAGAAGAAGCTCGGGGAGAAGAAAGAAGAAGAGAAAAATTGGACAAGGGCCTTAAGGTAATCTCCTCTATATATTTTAGTGTGCCATTTAAATATTACGTGTGAAAATTTCATGCTAAGTGGGTGTTCTGTCGGCGCAATGAAGGGAGCATGCGGATTGTGTTGTGAAATTTGGTAGTCTTAATGTGGATTTAGGAGGAAAGTTGAATAAGGTGGTGAAGATTTGGTGTATTGCCAAAATCTATAATGCGTGAACCAAGAATATGTTGCAGGTTGCGCGCGCGCGCGCGTGTGTGTGTGTGTTCTTGACAGTGAGAGTGTGTGTATATGTATTACGGGTGGGTATGATAGTGTGAAGTATGTGTGTTTGGTGGAGAACATTATGTATAATAAGTGGAAGTGGTGTTAATGAGAGTGTAAGTATGAAATGAGTGAGATTGGTGCACCTGTTAGTGTGGCCGACAGTGCGTGGGTGTGTTCTAGCGTGAAATAATGCGTGTCGTGTAACAGGGGGTAGAGTGTGTGATTATGAGTGTAATTGTATGAGAAATAGTGTAATTAAGTGAGTTAGATGTTGTATTTAAGGGCGGATATATGTGAAATGGTATGGGTGTAAAGGGTGGAGTGGTTAACTTTGAGAGTATGTGTGTGCAGGTGGGTCTCGGCTGAAGAAGAAGAAGACTAGCTGCAAAAAAATGTGTTTTAATGTGTGTTTTAATGTGAACAGTAGTTGTTTATGTCGCTAAAGGTAGAAAAATGACTAGGCAGTTTTTAATCTAATTTCATAAATAGCTAGAGCCAGATTCAGACAAAGTACAAAAGAGAGACCCTAGGTATTTTTAGGAGATCTACATCAGGGAAAATTTCATACTTTTCTGAGGGCTGGAAAGGGATTAACCGATACAGGGAACCGTGAAACTTTACAGTGTAATTTAAAATACCAAACTAGCGCGATTTCGCACGAAACATTTATGGGAACCTTAGGATGTTGAGAAGTTTCTTTTCCCACAAATTTGGGCCATTCCGAAGTTGTTCGCTAATTTTGGCCAAACAGACTTTTAAGCGCTCGGTCAGGACAGCGGTTCGGAATTTTCGGACAAAAATTTTCTAAAACACTTTTTAGCTTGAAAATGACTTCGGGAAGATAAAAATAATGCTTTTAAGTGCTTTTGAGATTTGTTTGGTGCCGGGAACCCTCATGGGCGCATTTCGGTAAATTGCCACAAAGAGAGGGGTATTTTGGTAATTCTTCTAGTAAAGTTTTTCGAAGGACTTTTTAGTCCGGAAAAAGGATGGTAAAACACCTGAAAGGCTGTTTTGAAGTTGATTTGAGGTGTTGGAGTGATAGTGAACCCCGGGAGCATTTTGGTAATTTGCCACTATACGAGGGTATTTTGCTAATTTTACTGCGCGAACTCCAAACTTTGCGAATGCCTTAATTGAGCATTATAGAATAACAAGAAGCGGGGAACGGGATGAAAATCCCTAAATGAAGGGAATCGACACTAATGCGGTGTTCGGCTAGGTTAAAGACCTAGTTGTTGGGTCCGAGTAACCGACCGTTGTAAGACACGGTAAATAACTAATAAAGTGAAGGTAGAATAATTTTGTATTATGATGGTTAGTGGCTAACGAGTAAAGTCTTATTTGATTAGGTGACCCTCCTCGCGGCGGTTTGAAGTTATTAGGCTCGTTGGCTAAAAGCCAGCCAGGTAAGGATAGTACGACTCTCTGCATGCTACGAAATTGCTCCTCGTGGCATACCCATCGTTGTTAGTGTGAAGTATGATGAACGTTTTATGGTGAATATGAGGTATCGGTGGTTGTTGTGCCTGTACCTCTCGTACTTGAAATATTGTTGTGGTTTTCGACTAGCTTGTTTCCTAGTCTACTCTGTGTGTGTTAGTGATGATTTCGGGTTACCTTGTTGAACCTCGGTCGCATAATTGACCGAAATTTCTTGTTGGGTGGTTTGTTGAATCGAGGACATGGGGTGAACTCAGTTTCTTTAGTCTGTTCAGTTGTTGTATTATGTGCTTTAATGATAGCGTGGTTTGGGGACGAACAACTCTTTGTGAGTTCCCTTCTTGTGCTTGCTGTCTCTTTTATTTGTCTGAGACTGAGATGAACATCCCGGAGCACGGGACATTATGTGAAAGGAGGGCCAGTGACACATAATCACCGGTAAACAGGATGTAGGGCATGCGGTTCGAGTCAGTCGTGTCGATTGAGTCCAGTCAGTCCGGTCGGTGTTTGCATTGCATTTAACTTTATTATGACATTGTGATTTTAATTGCTTGTATTTCATTGATGTTTAATTTGGCAATTTAGTGTTCACGTGCATTGTAGTCGGTCAGTCCAATTCATTAAATGTGGTGATAATGTTGTTCTGTTGGGCCTTAAAGCCGCTCAGTCTGACTAAAAGAAAAGAACACATGTTGCTTGATTCATTGAATTGATGTTGTGTCACCCTTTGAAATTATGGATTCTTGATATCGTTGAGATTGATTATCATTTCTCCCAAGGCTGTCACTTCGTTGTCTGCGTTGTTCCTCGTATTATCTTTACTGGGCGATTTGCGCTCATTCCTTAACTGAAATGTTTCAAGCAGTCAGGGCGAAGTAGGGGAAACTTCGAGGAAAGGGAAGGAGAAGGAGCTTATTCAGTGAACAGAAAAGTAAGACGATGAGATGCATATTTTGAGAACTAGACATTTTGTGTAAATACTTCCGCTGTTCTCCTGTTGAGATTTACGATGAAATTTTTTGTACGGATGGGTTTTTGTGAAACCTTATGTATATTCAAGGATGTTTTTAGAATTGCTCTGTATCAACAGGATTTATAATGCAGTCATGACTGACAACCCGACTCTGGTGAAGTCACTAGGGTTGGGGGTGTCACAGTAACATTGATCTAATTCTTGCCATTGAGAAACTATCTCATTATAATAAACAGTAGCCTCACACTCTCCTCGTTTAGACTTCCACAGTTTAGTTTTTAAATCAAAAATTTGTGAAGCATTTTCAACATCAGAGTAAGGCCCGTTTGACAGGGTTTGTTTTTTCAGTTTATAAACTAGAAAAAATAAACGCGTTTGGCAATCAGTTTTCAATTTTTTTTCTTCAGTTTTAAAAGCCAGTTTTAAATCAAGACTGTTTTTGACAACTCCAAAAATGAGTTTCGGTTTTAGTTTTGGTTTTTATTTTGAGACCTCCACCCTCCCACTGCCGGCAGTCATTGTACACCGCCGGTGACCACTGTCGCCAGCCAGCAGCCACCGCCGACCTCCAACCGGCAACCATCGTCGGCCACTGTCGGGAGCCACCACCGGCGGCCAGCCACCACCACCGTCGGCCACCACCATTCCCCACCACCGCCACCACAAACCATCGCCAAAGAAAAAACTCAAAATAAAAACTGGGTAATCAAACACTCAAAATAAAAACTGGGTTATCAAACACCAACTTGTTTTTGTAAAAAAAAAAAAATTAAACTGGTTTTGGTATTGATTTATTTTTTTTGAAATCTGAAAACCAAAACTGAAAGTGTCGTCAAACGAAACCTAAGTCTCGAGCACGGCTTTCCAAACATCTTTTGCGGTAGCAAGAAAGAGGTATGATTTACCTATGGTTGGCTCCATAGAGTTGATCAACCACGCAATGATTAAGGAGTTCTCGGATCGCCACACGCTCAGGGAAAGATCGCCTGCTGCTGGTTGTCTCACGTCTCCAGTAAGACGTCCAAGCTTGCCCCTACCATCAATTGCCAACTGCACGGACTGGCCCATTCGAGGTAGTTCTTTCCGGTCAGTTTATGAGAGGTAAGTTGGAAGGAAAGCTGTGAGAAGTGGTCTCCTCCATTAGCCATGGTTGGTCTGAATGTCCCTCCAAGTATTGAACTTGTTGCCTCAGAAGAATCCAAGGATCTCCATGCTCCAGTCATGGCCGTTTTTACCATAGGAAAAAAAAAAATTAAGACTGCTCTGATACCATGTAGTGTTTCAGAGAAGAAAAAGATGGAAGAAACTAAATTAATTCTCCATTGATTTATACTCTATAAGTTACACAGCCTTTATAAGACATCATAGCACCAATAAGGTATGAAATCCCTCTAAACTAGGCCTAATCGAATCTCTTATATCAAGAGTTCTCATTTATTGAATAAGAAAATAATAACATATCTACTTTCCTAATAAAACCAAATTAAATCATTGACTTGACATGGTTTGCAAATCATCCCGCTTGACATGATTTTGCAAATCATCCGGGTCAATGGCGTGATCTTCCTCATATTTCGACAATATTCATATTGGCCAAAACGAGAGGCTCCAGCTTTTACATGAAAGATAACATAACAAGCAAGCTCTTCCAAAAGTAGGAAAAATCCCCCATCCCCCCCCCCCCCCCCCCCAACCCCTACCTCTTTGCTTTACTATATCTCGGTTCTTGCCAATACCAAGGACATATATAACACTACTCATGGAGCTAAGCCTTGCCACAGAGTATAAGATAAAAGTTTACAAAGACATACCTCCAACTCGTAGTGTCGCACATAATTTCACATTCCAATTAAGCATGAGCAGAAACTAAAAATCATAATTGGAAAGTAACAACTTATGGAAATAAGCCATCTTGGAGAGGACATGAGCCTAATGCATCAACATTCAAAATCGATTCCCTGCTGTTAAGATTGTTCTTGAGACTGCATAATTAGCTTATGAAAGATTTTTGCATCATAGGCAGTACATATTTTGTGACATTTTTCGTTGACCATAACCAAGATCAACTTCTTACTGAGGTGCCACCATGGTTCACTCAATGACATAGACAGAAAATACGAAACTTACAAATGACAATAAGAACAGCAGTAGGGATGCAGAAAATTTTGGCCAAACCACAGTAAATGACTCACTTCAATAACCATGCAGGATGCAGCTAGATTCCAACTTTTAATGCCCAATGATATTGTGAAAAAGGTCGCCAGTCATAGTATAGAGGAGCCCTCAAAGATGATAACCTTAAAAAACCCATGTTTGCTCATACTAGTATTAAAATTAAACAAGATGTTAGGGTCTATTTATAAGTCAACAAGGACATATGTAGCTGTATGTCGCATTGGTTCATGCACCAAAATTTACCAAAAGCATAACGAATTAGATCATTGCAAGCATAATCCCCAAAGTATACATATATAACAGAAGAGAATCAGCGAAAATCTCAGGTGTTGCTTTCACGTATACATGCTAACAGGAACTATGTTCACCAACAGAAGATAACTAAGTCCAACTGGAGCCCCAACATAATAAATTCCTTGCTGTTGACAAATATAGGAAGGTGGACTCTTGGTGCTTCGAAATAGCCTTGCAGCATCTCAATAAATGCTAGCCTCTTAATTGTTAGTTCTCCAATGATCAACTCCCCTCTAAAGGCAAAAACGTTTTAAACAACGATCAAAGGCCAAATATGTAATGTAAGCGTAAGATTGTGCAAACAGAAGGTTAGATAAGGACAAAAATAACCCATAACAAGTTGTCAAATTTACAATAGCCAAGAGAAGCTAAGCAGGTCCTAAATGGAAGAATTGACACAAATAGACGCGTGATCTAACAAACGCAGTTGACAAATACAACTCAATCAATGTGGATACAAGAAAAATTCAAATGAAATTGCAAACCTTGGCGAGAAATTGTTAATGGAAACTGTTACACTACTTCTATGTCCTTTGTCTAAACAAATTGCACTTTTCCTCCCTCTGCTGCCCTGCCCCTAAAACTAAAACCATCAATTTATCCACAAGATATAAACTCAGCTTAGAGACCATGCAGTGATCCTGTTGGCACTCAAATTGCAATATTATGTACTGTAGTCATTCAGACTTGGGTTATCCAAAGATAAACCTTACTCGTATTCCCAAAAGTTTTCATTCACTTTGACAAACTCCCAATCAGCCTGCTCAACTGGTACCGAATATGTAAGAGTTCTCATGAAGGAAAAGGAGATGACACGAATTTTGGGGCAAACAACATAGCCAAAATATAACTTCATGCATACTTTCACGACCATAGTAGGTGTACTAGCTTGACAAAAATACAGTCTGTACCAACTAAAGTGCATCCACACTTACCATTAACGTAGCTCAAAGTCGCGGTCACGTCCAGGACATTGCTGCCGAGTTGGTACTTCCACAACTATAGTAGGTGTACTAGCTTGACAAATTTACAGTCTATAAAAACTAAGTAAAGTGCATCCACTCCTACCATTAGACATAGTTAAAAGTCGCATCCACAACCAGGATACTTGTAGCGGTCACAGCCAATACACAACTTGAGCTAGTTAGAGGCTCCAAAATATATAGATAAAATAACATGGAATTTGTAAGTATCAAAAATAACAAGGTGCATTAATTAATTAACACAAATATACCATCTTGTATTGATTGCATCATAGAATTGATTATATAGACATCTTATGAATTCTTGTACTATATATTGCACATTAAATGAACATTAAGCACTAAGTAGTGATATTTGGGGAACATGAGTTTTTATTAGAATCAAGGAAACTAAAGTACAAGCGGGAAAACATGCAACTATTCTAGAGAATGTAGCAACTTGCATTCTTGGCTCCATAACCCAGTCTAAGACACATTACCCAATTCAAGGAACTTGTTTCTGATAGTTAATCACAAACATCCAAGAAGCCTTGCTCGACCGGGCAGATAATAGAAGCCACACACTTTAAACCTCTCTCGAAGACGTCTTCTGTCAGCTGCAGAAATCTCGCAACAGAACACCTTGTAATTTCTCTTCCTCAAACTGTAACAAAGAACAACCGGAGTTCTAGCGATAGCAGTAGACAGGAGACCCGTCTCATTCCCAAGCAATTCCATTGCCCTGTTCAGACCCACTGAACCTCCAATGACTTTCATGTTCATCTTCACAGGTCGATTTGCTCACCTACATACCATAAAAATTGCTCGCAAAAAACTAACTCAGAAGGGTGAAATCCCATTTAAGATCGCCTCCACATCTTCATCAAACTTAAGGATGTCTTGATTCAGGGCAAGAGGATATCCGTGTACAACTGATATGATATAGTGTTGAGGCACACCAATTGGATTCAGGAGTACAACATTGGGACCAAAGGTTCTGTGCACATCATACAGGTACCATGAAAGGTCTATCACACAGTAACAACCTTTTAGTCTGAAAGAAGTTTATACTTGAGGGAATCACAGAAGGGGATCATACAGCTGTCCAAGTTATAATTGAACAGAGTTAAGAATGAAGCAATGCCATCAACGGATGCCCCTATTGAGAGGAAAACTTGAGTTTGTGAGAAGGTTTCATCAGAGCCAGCAAAAAGTGAGGGCCAGCATATCCTAAAAAGTTCAGAAATGCAAGTAACGTTGAAAGCATGGTGCCTGAGCTGGGTTAGAACTGAGTCTACGCTGTTTGCAGTTTCAAATTGTACTGTTTTAGAGATCCGGAAAGCAACTTCTGAAGAGTTCACATGAAGGAAAAGGAGATCGTTCTTTTAGGGACCTAGTGCAATCAGCTTAACCCAATTCGAGATTGAAGCATAACTTAGTGTTCATAAGAGGTATATCAGAAGGGTGTAACATCAAAACTAGCGTAAGAGCAGTCGTTTTCTTGGCACATAGCAAATTAAAGTAATAGCCTTACTACCAGTGAAACATCATTACAAGAAGCTAGTTATGTGCAGTAAAAATGGAAAGGAAGCCGCCACCAAGTTGAACTGATAATGATGTCTTTATTCCATAAATCTCCTACACTGATGGACATTTCCTTTGGTAGAGACTCAAAAGTTGAGGAACTTCTGTCTGATATTTTATCACAAATTTGTCCAAGAAACATTCCTCAGCCATTTGCAGAGTAACAAATACACTTGGAACTTTCTTTAACAAGCCATTTAGTTGCAGAACCCTCAGAACAGAACACCTCGGAATGATTCTCTTCTCCAAACTATAAAAAAGAATACCCGCAATCCTAGAGATAGCATTAGACTGGAAGCCCATGTCATTCACAAGAAAGCCCATCACACTCATAATTTTGTTCTCAGATAAAGCCATACATGAGGGATACCTTTTGAATGCCATTGATATCTCACGGTCAGACCAACCCCACCTCTTATAAACTTCTTTTTTGTGTTCCCAGGTCGACTCACTCATCCCAAGTACCGCAACAAGCGCTCTGACAAAAGCCCATTTAGAAGGGTCAAATCCCAATTTAAGTACCTCAATCACACGTCGATCAAACTTACTGGTTTCTTGCAACAGGAGACAAGGATTTCCGCTTAGAACTGCTGAGATAAGAGGTTGCGGCACTCCAACTTGTTTCAGGAGTTCGACATTTGGTGCAAAGGTGGTATGCACATCATGCAGGTTCCATCTAAGGAGCTTCATAACACTAACAACCTCTTGGTTGGACAGATGCATACTCTTGAGGAAATTACACAAGGGGATGATACGATTATGCAAGCCATTTTTAAGCATTTGTGGATTCGAAGCAATGTCATCACTCGATGCCCCGATAGAATGGAAAAATTCGAGTTTGGGCAGAAGGGTTGTTTCCGGGTTGGCTAAAAGCAAGAGTGGGTATGTGGTGATTAGTTTGGAAATTTGGGTATTGGTAAAACCATGGACTCGGAGCAGCGCTAGAACAGAGTCTGGTCTCTTAGAAGACACAAAACGCAGTCTGTTAGACTTGGATACCGCAAATGATGCAACTTCTTTAGACAACCCGCAATTGTTCACCAAGTATGATACCGCGAATGACGCTCGTTTTGCTTCATTGGGTAACAATGAAGTGGTTTCAGATGTGAAAGATGTGATGGGTGTTTTTTTAAGGAAACCCAGTTGGGTCATAACAGAAATTCTTGGAATTACAAGAGACCCATTTTGAAGTAGACATCGTTTACAGATCAAAGCAAGCATAATTACAGCACCCAAATGATTGATAATAGTATGTAAATGGCACAGATCTAAGGGTTAAATCGCAGGCAAAGGAGATGCAAACTCACCCTAATTTAAAGCGAGGCGCGAAGTAGCAACAAAGATTCAACCGTCTCCGCTCTCTCTTTGAATCGCTTTCGAATTTTATAAACCTTTTTGATAAACCCTAAAACCTTGTTTCGTGTTTTGAAGGATAGAAAAAAGGAAGAAAGGAATATGAAACTTTTGCGTTTGAACAATTTTTTTTTTTTCAGATTTTTCTTCGGTTTCAAAAATTGAAAAAAAAAATATTGTCATTTGATATATAGTTTTAATTTTTTTTCCTCCAATTTTAAAATGGGACTTTTTTTTTAATTTTGATTTTCTTTTTCTTTCTTTTTTTTATTTTTTTTGAGATTCACCTTTTAACTTTTGTTAGAAACATTTTATTTCTCTTTTTCCCTTCAATTTTCATCACAAAACATATTACCCAAGAACACTAAACCAACAACATTGTTAACCGCCATACCCATTTACCGCCACCATCTCCACCACCAATGACTAACATCCTCGAATACTAAACTACAAACACTACCAACACCACAATCATTGATCTCTGATATGCCATCACCACCGATCAACACACCCGAACACCAGACTTGACAATGCCGCAACCCACCATAGCCACTAATTGTTGTCGCCGCCACCACCAGTAACCAACACCAACAAACACAGCCAACCACCACAGCTACTAAGAGTGAGCACGGTTCGGTTAGTTCGGTTTGGAGATTGAATACAAAACCGAACCGACAACCTCGTTTGAAAGAAAAAAAAACGAACCGTAGTTGAACGTTAGGTTTCAACGGTTCAGTTTCTACGGGTTGAACGGATTGAACGAATCGGTTTGGTTTAATTGATTTGGGCCAAACTCAATTTTGGGCAAGTTTAGAGCCAAAAATTAATAACTTATACATGTCAATAAGCTCCAGAGAAAACTGAGTTTTTTTATCATAATTAATAATACTTAGTGAATGTAGGCGGTGAGGGACAAATGTGTGTTACGTCAAGAGATTTAGGATTTATCCCATTTTATATGAGTAATTAAATAACTAGGGTTACTAAAAAATACTAACTAGGATTAGGTAAAATAAAGATATGTTATATTATATACAATGATTCGGTTTATGCGGTTTCAAAAACATCTGAACCGAATATACGTTTTGGGGAAGAAAAAAACAAACTGATTGATTTTTAGATCGATTTAGAAATAGAAGGATTGGTTGGTTCGGTTTTTACGGTTGGATAGGTTTCAACGGTTTAAATGCTCACCCCTAATAGCCACTGATAACCACCACCACCACCACCACCACCACTGACCAATACTCTTGAACGCCAAACCCTCTAACATTGGTCACCACCACTCCTCTAAATCGAATTTACCATCGTACCGACAACCATTGTTTCTATAAGGGTTTAAAGGGTTAATTACAGGCATGTCCCTAAGGTTTTGGTAAAATTACACGTGTGTTCATAAGTTTAGAAAATAAGCATTTATTGTAACTGTACACACAAATTTTGTATCTAAACTACAAGACAAGAAATAATTGCACAAAATTTAAATTATAGGTCACACCACTCTGTGATTTTTACACAATAAATGAAAATCTTCTGATTCGATCTCCGGTTTAGTCATGATTTAAGAGCTAAAATAACTTGATCTTGAAACGTGAATTTTGGCTTCTTCACTATTCATGGTTTAAAGATCGTCGAAGCGGCACTTGCTCGAGGGCATTGAAGCTTTATCCCGAACAAGGATGGCGATCCTTGACTTGTAGAATCACTAATGTTGAAGGCGAATTCCTCTTTGATTTGAGGCGAAAGAGAAACGGTCTTCGTGGCTTGGAAGTGCTTGATTGAAGAACGGCATTATGTTAGTGCGTATTGTTCTTCAAATGAAGCACAACCTAGGAAACGACAGCTTTTCAGCGGAGCTTAGGCTTTGATCGCAGAGACCCTGTGTGCGTCCTTCTTTCCTGCCCCAAGCTCTCTATTTATACGCAAGGTCGTGGGTTTAGTTCTGGAAAGCCCATGATTTGTGGTTTGACTTTGTAATTAAAGAGATTTTGTCTCCCTTTAATTCAATCTGAATTAATTAAGTTGATTACTTTCCATTTAATCTCTTCCGGTCAAACTTGACTTATTTGAATCTTCTGGTAGCAAGACATGCCAAGTACTTTTATTGATTTCGAGTCCGATATTTTGTTTGACTCCAAGTCAGCATCTTGACCCGTATTTTCTGCAGTGTTGAACATTTGACCAGTCAATAAACTTTGGATTATTGACTAGCACAAAAATTGTTGTCTACAAATTGCCCCCACTTCAAGACTTGGGTGGTATCTTTTCCTTCTTAAGTACCATCACAAGGCTTGAAGTATCTCTCCTTTTTTTTCTCATGATGGAATTTTTTTTCGTTTGGGCCTTACCATGAATTTGTGGCTGATCGATTTTTTCTAGGCTTGTTGTTGATACTAAAAGAAACCCTAGCTACCGAGTCTTGACGACTCTGACATCTCGGCTTCAACTTTGGAATTCCTTCCATATTGCCGTCTTGTTTGTTTTCATGGTGCCATCTCTACATCGGATCACGTCGTGTGTGTCATGGCAGCCTCACTCTTTCCCTTTCTTTCTTTTCTTTTTTTTTTCTTTCGACCGATTCTCTGCCTATGGATCATGTCGACATTTACATTACCAACGACTAAGTGCTCACGTAGTTTGTTTTGTGCCAGATAAAACTCCCTTCCCTTTTTTTTACTTTTTTTTTGGTATTCTGATTAGGGCTGTAAATGAACCGAGCCATTCACGAACGACTCGTGGTTCGCTCTCCACAAAACTCGTTCACGTTCGTTCTTATAATATACGAACCAAACATGAACAAGTTTTTAGGACTCGTTTATTAAACGACCCGAATATGAACTCTTTAAATGTTCACAAATGTGTTTGCGAACAGCTCGTATAAATAATAAATTAATTATAATATTTTTACAAAATTAATATGTACATAATTCACCTAAATTAAAAATTAAAGTTGGAGGCAGGCCTTTAAGTCAGCCCAAAACCCCAAGCCCAATTATAAACATAGAGCCCACCTAGATAATCCAATCAATGAAGCCTAATACTTGAAAACCCTAACTATTTAACCTAACCTAAACCTAAGCTTCACAAATCAATGAACTCACAGCCGCATGACGAAGGAGATCCGTGCCACTTGTCAATACATCCCACACAAAACTCATGGTCGCCTTGCGGCAACAATTTGATTTCATCCCCAGCCATAAACTTCGATAGGCAAATGGCACAATTAGAATTTTTTCGTTGTCATTTTTGGAGAATGTAAGCTTGGGGAGGACCTCAACACTATCTTTTTCAACCCTTTTATTTGAAGTGTGTGGAGTTGTTAGACAGGTTATTCAATTGGAGATACTTTGGTGGTCGCCAGTGATTCTGCCTATTAGAATATTGTACGATGGTGGTGGTGGATGGTTGCGGTGCAGTAATGGTTGCGCAAATCTGAAGAGGAGACATAGGATACATTTATGGGGAAGCCGATTGTAGGACGGTAGTGATGGTGGTTTGTGCATGGTGTCGAGATAGTGCAAGTTGTGATGGTGCCAGATTGAGGTCTGATTATGGTAAGTATATAATTATAAAGAACGAGCTGGTTACCTTATTCCCTTATATATGTATGTAAAAGCATAAATATAGGGAGAATAGAATGTGAAATTAAATCGAAAAATCTTAATCATAAGCAATTTCAACGTTTTGAATTCTACATGTATCATGTGAAAAATTTCACAAGTGAAAAATAATCATAATATAGATACTTTATGGTAGATATTTAGATAGTTTGGCTCCAAATATCCTCAAGTCCACATCGATCCTTTCAAAAAAGTCTCTTGAAAGACCATCGAATAAGAGGTATGATCCTCTCTTCAGGTCAGGACCTAACAATTACAAACCTTTGATGTTATTCGCATGCAGTACTTAGCTTTAACAACCCAAATTTATAAAGCTTGACATTGTGAAATGCTGTATTACAAGCTCTTTGAAAGAATTTGGTTTGCAATGGAATTGATACCCGCTGCCTTAGATAGCTAGAATTTTGTTTTTAATGAGCCAACTGCAGTATTACTACTTTTGTACTATGTAATAGCCAGGATGTATTTGTTAAACTTTATTAATCTACTAAAAACAAGAAGTTCTTTTATAGACAATTTGTGTATCATTAATTTCCTCCGAAAGGTGATGAGTACAACTCGAAGGGTTAATTATAACGTGGTAGGAAAATTGAGGAGTTTTTAAAAAAAAATGACCTAAAGTTCACTTAAATGCATTGTTAATATTGGTTGATATTCGAAGTACAAAGGATAGATGCAATAAATGCAAGGGCTATTAATGATCTAGATTAAGAATGCTTCTAATTGAAGTTCAAAGTGAGTACAAAATGGTTCCAAGATCATTTATACGGGGTTAAGAAAGAGAGTCATTTTAAGTATTTAAAAGCATCAAATGCATCATTTCAAGGAGTAAACGTTACAAGGTCCCAGATCGTTTGTCCTAGCCATTTAGGATCATTAGATCAGGGGCTAATGTTTTAAGGAGGGATGGGGGAGGCATAGGTAATTTATCTAACCGTGATCTTGTGATAAGGTAATTAGGTCATTAGCTAAAAAATTTGATGCAAAATCACCACACTTCAAGAATCAAAGGATCTCAATACCTTCCTATTGGATGAATTAATTTATTCCTTGATGACTTACAAAATGCAACTCGAATCATTCAGATAAAAAGGTCCAAAGAAGAAGGAGAAGTGCATTGCTCTTTAAGCTTCATCAACAACGGATCAATCATCAAGCATCAAGTGAAGAGGAGGGAGACTTGAACAACATAAAGATTGAGATACTTGCAAAGGAATTCAATGAGTTTCTCAAAATGAAAAAATATGGAAACTCACATAAAAGCTAGAATGATTCAAGTATGGATAGTCCATCAAGGGAGAATCAGAAGAAGAAATAAGCACTCCGTAAGGACATCAATCAAAACCAATATTTGGAGTGATAATGACTCATATGGAGATGAAGGTGGTGACTTCTATGATAGAGATGCAAATATATGCTTCATTGCTTAAGAGGAAGTTGAGGTAAATTGTAACATCCCAGAATTTTCGGAACGTTAGACAATCAATCGATCATTTACGCTAAGACATTAACATCCTCAATACTTAACCAAATAATATCATCATTCTGTTAGAGCAACTAACCATCAATTAATGTATTATTCTGAGTGCACAATCATAATTGATAAACTAAATTTAAATCTGATAATGAACTACAGAGGTTCACCCACGTAGGGATTCTAAAGAGCAACATTAACTTAATTTCTCTTGCTCGACTCTAATCCATACTCAGGCAACCTATGGAAAGGAAATCAAAGGAGAGTGAGCTTTTGAGAGCCCAGTAAGATCGATCGAGGATTTAAAAACAATCAAAAACGATTCAGATGATTACACATTTAAGCCAAATAACAACTTTTAAAATGGAGAAACAGAGCGATTCAAATGATTTTCTATATACAATCAAATGATAATTTTAAAAGGGTTTTCAAATAAAACCACAATATTTCAATATAAACATAGGGATGAGTATCAACTCAATCCCTTAAATCAATAATCATTTCAAAACACTTCAGGTGTAATAAAATAGAAACATGAAACATTGAACATGAGTAGTACATTATAGTAAAGCCACCCTAGCAGTGTTCGATACGCTTTACATATGCATATGTACATTGACTAGTCCATTTGGGTACTAGTTTAACCCAACCAACAGACCATCCTTATAACTCCCAGATTACTAACTCATGTCAACATTGAGAAGAAATAAACATAATTCAAAATCTTTTACGATAATCAAATCAATAGAACAAATGAGAATGAACAAAGAATTCGAAACGATCGCTTAAGGTTCAAGTTAGGGTTTCACTGGAAAAAAATCCAAATATTTTCAGAAAAAATTTATAAAACATAGTTCAATAAAATTTGTGAAACAATTACGATTAAAACATATGGATTCAAAATTATGAGTAGGGTTCGGAGAGAATATCCTTACCTCGGTCCAAGTTATACAATGTTACGCAACCTCGATCAAAATTTTCTGAATAAATCTCGATTGACAATCCATCTGTTAGAACACAATCTTTAATACAATACTATAAACCTAATATCAACTATCCACAACGTGCTGATTTCTAACTCCGGAATTGCGCAACTCAAAGCGGTCCCGCACATGGCTAACCTAACCAAAACCCTATACACTCCTTAACGCGTAACGATACTCCAAATGTATATTAAATTATAAAAAATACTTTTATAGCTTAAAACATTATTAAAAATCAAAATTATGAATTTTTGAATATTTTTTAATTAAAATAATTTATTTAAATGCAATAAAAACCCATAAATAGCTATAATTGTTTTTAGTTAAAAATAAAGTCCCATAATTTTTTAAATAGCTTTAGAATACTTATGAAAATTATAAAAATTGAAATCAGAATTTAAAAGACAAGAAAATTATTTTTTAAATTTTCATTTTGCTAGAATCAATGCGATACGGAAACTATAGCAAATCTACTAAAAAAATCACCAAACTTAATCTGAGACTTCTTTATACTATAAAAACATTAGTATAATTTTTCCAAAAACATTTTCATGAGTTTATAGGCTCCAAAATAATTTTGAATATCTGAAATTACAGAATTTATTAAAAATACATACGATTTTAGAAAATTATAAAATTTTGCCACAAATTCTAATATAGCCTAAAGTATCAGACTTTAAAATTTTGCAAGTTAACAATCATTGTACACCACCCCATGCATGTATCGTACCTAACACTAATACGATATCCACTAACTACATACCCAAAACTCACTTCTCTTCTTCTCATCTGTTATTCTTGCACTCAATGTATTCACTGAACCTTACTCCTTCTTCTCACGCAAACACACACACACACACATTACCCACATACACTTTTATACACACACGTACACACATGCACACATATACACACAATATATACACAACACACACTTTAACAAAGCTACTACCTCAGCTTCTTTCCTTTGCTCCATACCCACACACACATGCGCACCACACATTCTCACGGCACACAGCTTACACAGACACTCACACAAACACATAACACACACACGGTTGCACAAACACACACATAAATCTTCCACCTGCACTCATGGCGCCACCTTAGCTGCCTCCTCATGCACAACCAAAGCACACTGGGCATACCTATTACACAATTTACACAAAATTACACATAAAAGCACACACTCAAATGGTTTTAATCACACACACACAAGCACACTTCCATTCAAGCACACAAACGCACCCACTTCCTACACACCTTACGCACACACATATATAATACACAACACAACTTACCACTCACACCCAAAACCTATGGCTACACCTTCATCTCCTCCATCCTTCTCTCGTACACACCCACGAGCCCACATTGTCACACTCTCAAGCGTACACTTCCCACTGCCTCATGGCTCCCACTTCCCTTACACTTCATCACACAATCACTCCAAACTTCCTCACACCCACTACCTCAATGCAGTGGGCTTCTCTTCTCCTCTTTTTTTTTTCTTTTGTTCAACTCTCACATGCATGTGTGTGTGTATACACACACACACGCAAATAGGTTACACATACACACACACACAATAACCCACGACCCAGCTGTACCCCACCAGCCACACTGAGTACACACACCTGCACGCATACTCAACCATTCACAACCCCTTATTTATGCACCCTTACACCCAAACCCATCACAGCAATAAACCCATACACTTTTCCCCTAACTCATGGCAGCCTTTATGGCTGCCTCTTCACAGCCGCTCTCATAAAGGTTACACACACAAACACTCACTCTCATACACTGTAATTACCCCTTACGCAGCCCTTCTTTTTAACCCACAAAATCTTATGCAAATTCCAACCCCCGGTAGCCCCTTATCCCCCTCACAACCGTAATATATATATATATATATATATATATATATATATATATATATATATATATATATATATATATATATATATATATATATATATGTGATGCCAAGGAAAGTGGGTTCGCAGTCGACGTGGAGGTGCAACAATGAGTATAGTCCAAGTCAGATGCCAAGTATGATGATGTAGGACACAACAAGGATGGAACAAGGGCAGAGACCAAGGGCTTTCCAAACAGAGCCTAAGGGTGGCAATGCTGTAAGGGCGATGACACATGGTGAATACACGATGACAGTCATAGTCTGATGCTTCGGTTCAGAGTCAGGGTCCTGTGTGTTTCTCTTTCTAGAGTTCTAGAGTGAGAAAGTGAAAAATATGAGTCCAAGAAGAAGATCCCAAATAAATTCTCAAGATCTCTATTTATAGAGGTTGAGATGACGATGTCATCACGCAACATGTGGCGCTCCCCAGGAGTGACACGTCACTGAGGGGTCCAAGCTACCGGTGCTCCAAGACTGTCGAATCACATATTCATCCAGTGTGCCCCACACAGCATCATTCTATCTGTCTGGAAATACTGGCTCCCACAACGTTGGTGTGGCCAGAGAATCCTCTTGATCTAGCCACCAATCCAAGCCCTTGTAGAGTCCCATAGGCCTGGTAATGGTGGGGAAGACCCGACGCCTAACTGTCAGGCAGACTAGGTGCGATGCCCTCCAAAAACTTACTCCTGTCTAGGAGTGACTCGAGGGTTATAGTCCATAGGGGTGACAACGTAAGCCCCTAGTGTCGAAGCACGTAAGCCAGTCACGAAGACACCCTGGCAAAGACAGTGTCCCGGAAGAATCGCCTATTTTGCGGGTGTGTCCTTGTGCATGAGCACTCAGAGCACGTCAAGGTAGCATCTCGGAGGAGCCGTCTACCCGACGGGCTGAGGTAGCATCCTAGAGGATACGTCTACCTGGCAGAAGGGGAGTTGAAAAGCTCCCTGATAGAGATAGTGTCCCGGAGGAGTCACATACTATGTAGGCCGAGGTAGCATCCCGGAGGAGCCGTCTACCTGGTAGAAGGGGAGATAAAAAGCTCCCTAGTGGAGATAGTGTCTTAGAGAGTGAGTATATCCCGCGAGTGAGTCCTTATGCCGAAGCACTCAGAGTGCGTCAAGGTAGCATCTCAAGGAGCCGTCTACCTGACGGGCTGAGGTAGCATCCCGGAGCAGCCGTCTACCTGGCAGAAGGGGAGTTAAAAGCTTTCTGGTAGAGATAGTGTCTCGAAGGAGTTGCCTATCCTCACGGGTGAGAACTTATGCCGGAGCACTCTGAGCGAATTGAGGTAGCATCCTAAAGGAGCCGTCTACATGACGGGCCGAGGTAACATCCTGGAGGAGCCGTCTACCTGGCAGAAGGGGAGTTGGAGATCTCTCTGGCTGAGATAGTGTCCCAGAAGAGTTGCCTATCCCCACGGGATACTGCACACTCTAGAGAGTGGGTCGAAACATGTTCCAAGTCCATGGTAGGGCCGCATGGTGCGGTGAAT
This sequence comes from Escallonia herrerae, assembly GCA_033070095.1. Taxonomy (NCBI): domain Eukaryota; kingdom Viridiplantae; phylum Streptophyta; class Magnoliopsida; order Escalloniales; family Escalloniaceae; genus Escallonia; species Escallonia herrerae. The sequence goes on along the minus strand of JAVXUP010002451.1, from coordinate 78,552 downwards.
GAGTGTGGTGCCCGGGGGGCATGTAACATGACTGTGGCACATGGGTACGATGAAGTGTGTATGGTGCGAGGGCACGACATTATGACAGAGAGTCTGGGGCACAATTGTATCAGCGACGCGGCCCATGGGCGCGATGGAGTGTGTATAGTGCCAATGGCATGGTAGTGTGATAGAGAGCTAGGGGGCACGACTATATCAGTGGCGGGGCACAGGGGAGCGACAGAATGTGTAAAGTGTCGAGGCACTGTATTATGACAAGGAGCCAGGGGGCGCCACTGTATAAGTGGCGTGGTGCATGGCGTAGTGGAGTGTGTAATGACTGCACGTGGGCACCGAAAATGAAGGTCGCAGTGATGGCGCGAAGGGGAGGGTGATGAGGGTCGCTGAGACAGTGCCTCGGCTACAAGCAATAAGTTTTACAGAGACAACATCAGGTCGTGGGTGACAGGGGTCATGGAGACAATGCCTGGGTGATGGGCGATAAGTGTCGAGGAGACCATGCACGAGCGACTGACATTGGCGAGTCGGCGTAAGCAACAGACATCGCGAAGTCGGCACCTGCGACGAACGTTGGCAAGTCAGGGCAGGCTACGGCCGTCACGAAGTCAACGCGGGCGATGGAAGTCGACGAGTAGGTGTGGGTGACAAACGACGGGGAGTCAGCACGGGCGACGGACGTCGCGGAGGCACATAACCCTTTCAAGAGAAGTGAAAATGCTTAATGGAAAGGCCAAGGCCAATCTTGGGGGAGGCCGAGCCGGAGGCCGACCCCAAGGGGAAGGCCAAGGCTCACTTCCTTGGGCAAGTGCCAAGGCAAACCGACTGGTGATGTGCGGCATGCGATGGTCGAGGCGCGATGAGGAGTCGCACAAAAATGAGTTTCTTTGTGACAAAGTAACGTAACAAAAGTTAGAAGTGCAAGCGACTTGAGCATGCATGTTTTGACCGGTTGGAAGCGTTGAATATTGATTGTTGATTGTGCCGACGTGTCGTGCAAAATAGGACCCTCACTGGGCCCTTAGGTGCAACCAAGATAGGTTGGGAACAATATATATACCAAAAACCCCCTAAAGTTTTGTTAGTTATTAAAAAATGTACCCAAAACTTTCTATTATTAAGAAATAGCCTAAAATAACTATGTACGATAGAATAATGTACTAGGAAAAATTTAACGGTGCTACATAATCCCAATTCACTAATCATCGCTAGAAGTTGCTAAATAAAAAAAATATCGACGCTAAAAAATTTCGCCGTTAAAAGTTTTAGATTAAACCGTTACAAATATCGGGGTATTACATAAATTCTTCATATAGTGATAGTGGTAGCAATTCTTGTAATGATTACTTATGATAATTATGTTCTTCTATATGAAAAATCCATTAAATTAGTCAAGAAAAATTGTTCTTTGACAAAACAAATGCATGCAATTTCAAAAGAGCTTGATGTCTTACAAAATGAAAATCATAAAATGAATGCCAAAAATAAATGTCTATCTAGCCATCTTTATGTAAAGCATGTGGAAGATAGTTTGATTGGTTTAATTAGAAATACCCCTTCAAGCGGGAGCTCACCAAAGCCCATCTCACCTTTTATTTATGGATGATCTGGAGGTGCTTACCCATTCTAATAGTTCGCCTTACGGCTCACCATGGAAGTATGCCAGCCTTTTCGAGCGAGCCTCTGGGATCTCCTGTAAACCCCAATAATGTGCTAAAGGGAGGATATTAGAGGAAGGAATGAATGGCGATTCCCCTGCAGAAAGCCATTGTGGATCCGAAGCTAGCCCACCTTATGTTCCTATCCATGGATCGTAATCCTCAGGATACTCTGCTGTGCATGCTGGCTCAGACCAGGGATCTGCACCTCATAACATACGTTCGACTTAGAAAAACAAATTGAGATAATGAAAGTTGGTGATTTGAAAAAGCGACTTGCTCAATTTGTAGAAGGTGAAGACAATTTGAACATCTTGGTTCGCAACCAAAATATTTGTCAAGACAAATTTGGATTAGGCATTAATCCTTTAAGCTTTTAGAGAAAGAATTCTCAAAGCCAAGCTCAAAATTATGTTCCTCCTAGACTACCGAATAGATATTGCTCATTTTCTATATATTATGGTTGGTGCAACAATAAAGGGCATATAACTAATTGTTATCCTTATAAATTAGAGATGTAAAGAAAATATTGATTGTGAAAGGTCGAGAGTTCAAATTTAAGACTAATATCTATGAACCCAAGAAAACATGGGTACCCAAAGCTACACCTAAATTATGATTGTAGGTTGTCCAAAGTAAAGGCAAATAGCAACAAGAATAAGGCTCGAAGAAAAGTTTGAAAGGGAGGAGTAACAAGCTAAATCCTAAGGGGAGTAGCATTTCAAGATTGTAGATTCTACTTCAAATGAGGAAAGCCTCAATGCTTATCAGAAAATAGACTTCGAGAACAAAAACTCATTAGATTAAATCCTCGATATTCATCAAGAGGGTAAAAGTTAAAGCTCTATTCAATATTGTGCTATGTACTAAACTGATATATCAGGAAGCATCCTTAAATTGTCATATTTATTTCACACAATATAAATAACTTGCTTATTAAGCACTCATGCGAACTATGGCTTAAATTGTGAGTCCTTGATTGTTTACTTCTCTATATTATAATCTTGGGTATTTTTAAGATTTATATGATGATAAATGGTCCTCTTGCACTTATATTGGAAACATCGGTTGTTAATGGCCATTAGTGGCTTTGTTAAAATCCTATCAAATTATGTCGTCTTAATGCTTCACATTGTTATTCATACACACACACAACTTTTGGTAAGGGCAAGGAGAGCATGACTCGGTTAAAAATTTAATTTTGCTGGTTGGATATTGTTGGCACTAATTGAGGGGGAGCATATATTAGGATAAAATATGCATAAGGTAACTTGATAGGGAGAGCTTACATGTTTGAATCACATATTATCTTGTTACTCTTGAAATATGCATGAAGTAGATGAGATTATTGAGCTACATTGCATAACTTTCTTTGGATTATAAAGGAGCTCTTCATGTTATCCATATGAATTTAATAGTTATATGCACCTCATGCCACACTTTGCTTATAACTATCTTTTCACACACGCATACCCTTGTTTTCTTATTGATGACAAAGTGGAAGAAATAATCTTGATTCTATATACTCTGAGATTGTGTTTTGAGAGAACATTAGAAGAAAAGCATATCTTGTTTTAGCTTGGGGGGAGGGGGGTAGATATGACCTTAATTGCTATATGAGATAAATTGACATATATTGAGTAAACTAGAAATGGTTGATGGATCTAAATGAGATTGTTGTGCTTAATTGACTATCATATGATAACTCTTATCTTATATAAAATTAATGTTTGTCTTCTCAAAAAGGGAGAGATTGTTTGTTAGCCATATGGATGGATAACCTAGGCTTACATCTTATTTTGATGATAACTACACATTAATTATGTTCTAATGTGTGCTTTGAGTGGATTCTTAATAGGCATATACATACATACTCATAAAGACATATTTGAAAAGTTGGATATATGGATTAAAGGCAAAGAAGGTTAAAACTATAGTGAACATGTTATAGAAGCTTCATCAAGTTCAATGTCAAAGAGTAACAAAAAAAGCATAAGCTAAGTTACTATGAATTATGAGTGATCTTTACTATCATGTAACTAGTCTTGATTTGATGCTTGAATTGATAACTATGACCTAAAATGACCTTCAGACAGCTTGTGCACTTCATATGAGTTCATAACCTTTAGTACAAGTGTGTTTCTTGAAAATGAGTAAACTTTGAAACTTACTCAGAATTTTTAAAAATGTTTTTGGTGCTAATATTTTCATATTTTGATAAACATTTTTATTAGCTTTCCAAAGCAAAAAACAAAACCTCAATCCGATTTTTCTCAAAAAATTTATGCCCAAAATAAGAAAGGCAGTTCCTTGAGGCAGTTCCTTGAGTAATAGGTAGCAAGGTAATGCAGTCGACTACATTGAGGATGCCGTCAACTTTATTAACCGTTGGTTGAAAAATAACCGCTAGTTTTGCCCAAAATCATGTCAAATCTTTCAATAACGGCTATATTTGATATCCACCATATAAAAATGATTTGGGGCTTCATCGTATTCTTTGGAAATTACATTCTATGCCTCCATCCATTAGAAAAACATCAAGGCTCATAGATTAAACTTTTCTCTCTTTATGTTCATGATTTTACATCATTAAAGAGAGCATCTTTCTGAGCAATTTTTGATTGAGAGTGAGCATTCTTTAAGTCATCAATTCTCTGATCTCTCTATTGTGTTCGAGCTTCATGTGTACCTATTTCCTTTCGCGAGGGTTCTTTTTGTACGCAATTGATCTTTGTACAAAAATTGTGATCAAGGCTTGGGTTTGTCAAATCCTCCTCAAGTCCTGGGTGAGGTTTGTAGATTCAAGGCTTGTGCTTGGTGTGGGGATCTCACTAAGTTTTGTAAGGGTTTTGATCTTAATCCGGAAGAAGATTGTTGTTAGCGGATTCTAGTACTCTTGCAAGGGACTTCTTTAAATAGGTGGATGTAGGCTTGAGGGTAGTTCAAGCCTAACTATTCAATTCTCCTTGTCAAGTATCTTTAGCCCAATCTTTTTATTTATTACTCTATAATTGCTTGAGATTGTTAAGATAGCAACTTCATTGCAATATTGCTTGGTTTGATTGAGATTCATTATTATGCTTCGTTTAAATTCCCCATTATTTTTCAAAAACCCAGTTCACCCCCTCCCCCCAGGATTGTTTTATTGGTTTCAATTTTGGATATAAAATGCATCACCGCTGATGAGATTAATTATTGAACTCAATAGGATAACTCCTTCAGTGAAGGTCATGAAGAATTCTCACGATTAAAAGCTAGCTCTTATTAATAACGTCATGAACGTGCTTTTGACCCGTCGACGTGGTAACTTAGTACATTATTGAACTTTGATTTTACTTTAAAAATATCCTTTATCTTAATCACGTTTGTGTAAATATAAAGATCATCCTCAATAATCCTTATATCATAATCTTGAGATTCTAAGAAAATTTTTATCCTAACTTTTCACACACTATACAAATACTCGTTAAACCAAGAAATATTAGGGTTCCAAATTAATTAAGAGCCTTACTAAAGGATAGCGCAAGAAATACATTAATGGTGTAAGAAGGTAGGGGGTGGTGAAGGGGGATGGAGGCTGGGCTTTGTTGAATATATGTCTTTGTAAAGAATGCTACAGAATTAAAATCTTGATCCAACACTAGACACTTAGGTAATGAAATGATCGAAGTGAACACTTAGCGACTAGCCAAATCTGAACCAATCCGATTCTAAAATTATACGTAACGAAAATTGAGTTAAATATACTTAGGATAAGAAAATACTGTTCAATTTGAATTACCATTCAACAATAATTCACCACGCTAAGAAGATTATTTAAAGAGCACTAAAACCCGCTCGTAAAGTCATTAAATTAACTATGTGTCAGTTAATTCACTTTAGACATGCCCACACACAAATAAAATACAAACTCTCAATTATTTTTGGGACTTATTCCCTATATGTCTCTTAAGTTAGTACTTCTAATCCACTGAGTCCCCTTTTCTTTTTCGTGCCTAAAAAACACATGTGATAAAACTTTGCATCCAATGCAACATACGTTGGACCAAAAACGTCAAAATGATCATATTTAATCAAAGGGTTAAGGTAAGACCGAAAAATCACCCACAAATTGTAACCCTATCACCACCACCAACCAAGCCTATCAAGTGTAACCATCACCACCCATAACCACCCCCACCAAACCCCTGACCACCCCCACCATTTTAATCACCACTCATGATCACCTCCACCAAAACCATCATCACCGTGACCATCACATCAAAACCATCACCACTTTCACCAAAACCTTAACCACTGTGACCACCCCTACCAAACCCATCACCACCCCTAACTACCTGACAATCATCACCCTCACCTCGATGTGTCATTGCCACCCAAGCTTTAACCACCGCAACGACCACCTTCTCCTACTGCCACAACTGTCTAGTCTCACACTCACAACAGTTGCCACTACAATAACCACCTCCCTACTCCCACCTTCGTCGATTGAAAAAATTACCAAGCCTTAGTCTCTTCACCAACAGCTAGCATAATTACTAACTCCCCCTTCCGCTGGTAGCAACCAACTCTCATTCTCATTCATCGATTACCACATAAATCACCATATCTCTTTCCAAATCTACCGATTGATAACCACCCAGTCTCGTTCCATCCAATCATCACCATAATTACCATATCCCTTTAACCTGTCTGCCTATAACCACCTGACCCCTATCCGTCCTGTAGGCAGCCACAAGCGGTGCTGATCGGCCACTCTAATTGCCACCTTGTACTTATGACAGTGGTGGTGGGCCTTGGATTAATGGTCTAGATGATGAGGTGTTTGTGTACGCGTGCATGTGTGTGCCTTTATATGTGGGTGGGTCGATAATGAGTAGGGTGGTAGGAAGTAAGGTTGTGCAGTTGTGGAAGGGTGGTAAGACGGGGGAGGGGAGGAGGGGGGCTAGGTGGGTAGGGTTGACAACAATGGTGTTTGTGTATGTTTGTGGGTATGTGTATCGTGTGCGTATGGGTGCTAGTCCTTGGTTGTGTGTGCATGGCGGGTGGATAGCTAGGGGGTGTACAGTGGTAAGAAGGTGGGGTTAGCAATAATGATGTGTGTTTATGGGAGTGCATATGCTGCTTCTGGGGTTTTGGTGTTTATCCGGGTATGGTGGGGATTGGTAGAGGGTGGGGGCTGTGCAGTGGTGGGTGCATGAGAAAACTTGGCTTGGATAAGGTGGGTGGATAGAGGTAGTGATCGGTTGTGCATGCGAGCAGGGGGTTGAAGAAGAAGTGAAGGAGGGTGGCGGGGTGGTAAGGGGAGGTAGTGCATTGTTATGGGTTCGTGTGGCGCACCGCCTTAGGGAAATTTTTAAGGATTTTAGGATTCACCATCTTATTTAATTTAAACTAGAGAAAATTAAAAATCCTAAAAATGACTCGAAGGTGTCCAAAAGGACGATTAGCCTATCAAAATTAGAAGAAGGGTTTGAGGACTACATTACTCAAATGGAAGGTGTTAAGCCCCCGCCATGCCCTTTCGGTCTCTACTATGTTTCTAATGAGTTTTTGCCTAAAGAACACGAAGCATGTAAAACAAAACAAGATTCACCCTAAGGTAATTTTTATTATTATTTGGCTTGAACTCAACAATAGGGGTCAAGTGGTCTATGCATCCGATTAGACTAATCGAAATCTAAATTAATGTAGTTCGACACTAGTTTTACGTGAAGTAGTCTACAATTCAAGACTTGGACTTAGACAAAGAAAATAAAAGAAAAAGACACTTTTGTAGTTTTGAAATGAAATGCGACCATGGGAAAAGGATGACGATCTATATGACTACTACCTTAAGAAAGCTGGTAAAGTTTACCTTGCGATGCTGCTTACCTTGATGACTCGTGAATATTTGTGGTGTCCATGATGTGAAGAACCAAAGGACGTTTTGAGAGTGATTTGAAAGGCTAAGATACTCAAGAGAGGTTGGATGTCACTTCACAAGAAAATGGCGTTGAAACTCTAAAGGGAATAAGATTTTGGACTTCCCAGAGATTGACCTCCTGAAAATGACGGCTAAGATCCTCTTTTATAGTTCTCAGGATAACATAATCTGATAAGATTGAAAATCTGCATGGTTGGAGATAAGTCAGAATAAGTGATAAACTCACAGATTGACAAAAGTCAACTAATCAGCCAGTTAGTCAAAAATTGGCCGCTTCACCCCATTTATTAATTTTTTTTCAAATTTCGATGCTTTATCTGAATTTTGATAATTATCTTTGAAATCACAAATGGGATGTACCAAGTTAAGGATAAGTCATTTCCTAGCCATAAAATAGATTTATTTGATCCTGATATCAACGATAAATCATGAATTATTTTCACAAATCATATAGACAAATTACATCAATGAGAATAATCTAGACCGTGGACTAGATTTAAACTAAATAAACTGGACTAACGTAGTGGACTGAACATGCAATGGACTGGACTGGACAATTCAACTAGACCTGTAAGCAGGACTAAATTAATTAAATAAACCGAGATTGCATAATGAATGAAACTATATTACTATGCCAGAATTTAATAATGCCTTTCAAAATAGAGCCCATTATTTATTTAATTAGAAAAATACCTACAAAAATAGGGTGTCTGCAGAGCCCTCTAGGGATGGAGGGCGCCTGCGGGTGAACATTACCAAAAAAAGAAGGATAAAGCATTTTTGTAGAAAAAACACGAAAAAAGACCACATCACTTAAAGATAGACTCAAAGACTCACATAGATATGAGGTTGGTCCTTCACAGGCTTCCTATGTATCCTCTCAGGAGGAATCAGACCAACATAGTGCAGAAGGGATATGGATGTTGTTTGAAGCTGGAGCCAACAGTAACAACGATTGGCCATCAAACAATGTAGAAGAGAAAAATTAAGCCTGTTACCAGAGCCACCAATTCGATTTGAGTGGTCGACAGACAAAACTCATGTCTAGATACCAGAGCCCCCAAATTGATTTGAAAGGGTCGTCTAGCCATGTAAAAGAGACAACCAGTCTGTTGTCAAAGCCCCTAAATCGATTTGAAAGGGTTGACGAACGATAGATTCACGAGAGACAATCTTTCTGTTACCAGAGCCACTAAGTCGATTTTAGATGGTTGACAGACAAGCACAATCTAGATATCGGAGCCCCCTAATCAATTTGAAAGGGTCAACCAGACACGTAAAGGAATCTTGTATGTAGCCGAAGCCTTCAAATCAATACGAAAGGGTCGACATACAAGATGAAAAGGATTTTAACCTTTATTGAGCTCTCAAATCGATTTGAAATGACCAACATACAAAATGAAAATAATTATGAACACTACCGGAGCTCTCGAATTGATTTAAAAGAGTCAACCAACAAAGTAAAAACCTGAATAATAATTGGACCCAACAATGCTTTAAGGCAGTTGAACTTCCAGTGGAAAAAATCAATTCACTTGAAGAGAATATCCTATTGTGATTGACAACAAGTGAGGAACCTTGTACCAGTCTTGCACCATACAAGAATTTATGAACAAAGCACTGGAATTGGAAGACATCTGGGTCATGATCCAACCCAGGGAAGAATGTTAGACATGCATAGGCGACATGCAAGCATACAAATACAGGATAATAGCGCCATCAGGCAAATGAACACATATTACGCGACAATGCACATGCAAGTAATGCAAATTTATACTGACGATGCCAATACTTGAAACACGCAAGCAAACAAGCAGGCATTCTAAGAATTTTTTCTCTTTTTTTTTAAAAAAAAGGTCGAAAATCAGCCGGTTGGTCAGAACTACTGAGAGATTTAAAATTTTGAAATTTAAATAAAAAACTGGCCGATTAGTCAGAAGCTTGAAATTTTTTGAAAATTTGGCATGAGAATCACTCTGCTAGTCAGAGACTTTGAGATTTTTAGAATTTGAAGAGTCAAAAATTGGTTGGTTAGTCAGAGACTTTGACCGACTTAATTGACAAGGCCGGTTAAGTCGCCCAGTTTTGTATGGGGTTTTAGGTTTTTTTTTCTCAACATTTCCAATCCAATCTTACTCCAATCTCTCTCAATTTTTTTTGATTTTTTGAAAAAAAAGGGACTATCAGTTTATCTGGATGGATAACCGGTGATTGATTAGTGTGGTCTAGAGAATTGTTTTGGAAATTTTTCCAGATGGTAAGGTTTTCTGACTAACCGTCTGGTCTTCCGGGAAGATAACCGGCCGGTTGGTTAGTAGCTTTAGGTTTTATTTCTGAGAAGTTTTCTAGAGGATAAGGTTTTTGACTAACCCGCTTGTTGGTCAATGAGTTGGATTAGGGTATGAACTAGCCAGTTTAGAATTTTTCAGCAAATCCACATACTGACTAACTGTCTGGTTAGGAACGCGCGTAACTAATCAGTTAGTTAGAGTCTCCTTTTTTTTTTGCAAAATTACCAGTTTACCTTATAGAATGCTGGTGGTTTTCATGGCAACATGCCATAGGCCATCAGATGCATTCTTCCAACAAAGGACAGAACACTGAATGACCCGGGTGTGAGTTTTTCTCCTTATAACACTAGTGTAAAGCTCACTCCATGAGGTCAACTGTACTATATACCTCTCACCTGTAACTATAAAGTTAATAATGGGCGATCATTAATACATGTACAAGTCGTTTAATATACCAAGAAATTAGGAGGAATCTTTAGTACAAGGCACATGAAATTTAGAACTTGATCGAGAGATTGCCTTAAGCCCAAGAGGACCAAGGGCCTCGAACATATCGCTCTCAAATAGGTGGGTTAGGGCGAGATATGCAAATGTGTGAGGTATGAAAATAAAAGTGTAAGTACCACAGTTATGTCACATTGTACATACCATAGAAGAATATAAGAAAAATACAACATGTCCAAAAAATCAAGAGAAACTTTTTAAATCTAGTCCTCTTAGTGTATTTAATCCCCAGTGTGATGCACCGCCTCAGAAAAATCCCTAAAGATTTTATGAGTTGCCATCTTGTTTAATTTAAACTAGAGAAAATAAGAAAAATTCTTAAAATAACTCGAAGGTGTCCAAAAGGACGATTAGCCTAACAAAATCGGGAGAGGGGTCCGAGGACTAAGTTACATAATGGGAAGGTGTTAGGTAATCGCTACCCCCTTTTGGTCTCTATTTCGTTTCTAATATTTTTTTGGCCTAAAGAACACAACAAGACTCACCCCAAACTAATTTGTATTATTATTTGGCTTGAACTCAACAACAGGTATCAACTGACCTACGTATTCAATCGGACTAATCGGAATCAAAACCAACGTAGTTTGACACTAGTCCTATAGAAAGTAGTATAAAGAAAATAAAAAGAAAATGACTCTTTTTGTAGTTTTGAAATTAAATGCGACCACAGGGAAGCGACAACAATCTATATGATTTTTACACTAAGAAAGCTGGTAAAGGTTGTCGTGTGATGCTGCTTGCCTTGATGACTCAGGAATATTCGCTATGGCATCCATGATGTGAAGAACCAAAAGACATTTTGAGAGTAATTTGAATGAGTAAGATTCTCAAGAGAGGTTGGATGTCACTTCACAAGAAAATGACGTGCAAACTCTAAAGTAGCTTCTATACTTAGTAGAAATCGACCTTCTGAAAGTGAAGGTAAAGACCCTTTTTTATAATGCTCAGGCTCGCAGAATCTGATAAGGTTGGCAATGCCAATCTGCATGGCTGGAGACAAGTCAGAATGAGTGATAAAATTGCAAATTGACAAAAGTCAAATGACTGGCTAGTTAGTCGAAAACCGACTGATTCACCCAATTTATTAATTTTTTTCCATATTTCGGGATATTATCTGACCCTAATTTCGGTAATTAACTCTGACGTCACAAATAAGATGTATTAGATTCGGGATAAGTCATTTTCTAATTATAAAGTAGATTTATTTGATCTTTATATCAATGATAAATGATGAATTATTTTTCCAAATCATCTAGACAAGTAAAATCAATGAGAATAATGTAGACTGTGGACTTGACTTGACTTAAATGGACTAGACTAATGTAGGGGACTAGACTGACTGATTGGACTTGACATGCAATGTATTAGAGTTGACAATTCAACTGGACCCGACTAGACCAGTGAACTTAACTAAATTAATTAAATAAAACTAGACTAAATCAATCAATTAAACTACATTACTAAGCCAGAACTCAATAATGCCTTTTAATAAATAATAGAGCCCATTATTTATTTATTCAGAAATTTACCTGCAAAAATGGAGTGTCTACAGTTGGGTAGTCATTTTGACCATGTTTGACATTTGTAGTCCATAAATTACACATAACATCAAAATTTTACCACAGGAACTTAATAGGGAAAAAAAAAGAGATTCAGTGAATTACTACATGTTTTGATTAAGGGATAATTAGCTAATGATCTCCTCTATTATACACGGCGTGCGATTTTTCACCCTCTACTTCAAAATTAACCACTAACCCCCCCCCCCCCCCAACTTACGGAAATTGAGCACTTTAGACGGGTCCATTATGAATAGCCTGAAATGACCATATACCCTTATTTCCTTACCCTATTTAAGTTTAATACCATTCTTTCAATTTCTTTTTCTCCCGTCTCACACTTTTACTCAATCTTACTCAATCCCACATATACAGATCTGAGCACCACTATACAGATCTGCTTAGATCAAGACCACCATACTGTACAACCAACAAAAATATGGCAGTGACACCTCACGACAACACCAGCTGACAATTCAAGTCGTGATCACCCGTCGGCAAAATAGCCGTCAACATCCACACAACCGCCACTCTGCCCATCACAACGACCCACCACCGCCGGCCACTACGTCCCCACTAACACCAATCACAATCTAATATATCCAAGGTCACCGACGGTAACACCAGGCCCACTTCTCCACCGCTTAGATCACCACTGCAGCAACCAATACCCACAACTGAAGACCACTGGCAACCACCAAGCCCAAAACCCACAGCCATCGCCCCTAACAGAATTGAGACCACCAACGCCGGCCGACGGCTACCAACAATCGACGGCCGCTAATTCAGCCCACCAATGGCCACCAACGTCGACGTTCAGCCCACCAACGGCCACCAACGCCGACGGCCACCAACAATGGAGTTCTCATCTTTCTTCTTGTTGTTTTCTGGTTAGAAAAAAGAAAAATAGAAGACCCTTTGACCAAGGGTATTCCAGTGGGAGTGAAGAATAGATAAAAGAATCGACAAAATTGTCATTTAAAAGAAAAAATCTTTAGTCAACGCATGTGTTGACCATGAACTGTTTAGTTTGACAGTTTCCATCTAAAGTGTCCAATTTTCGTAAGTACGGGGGGATTTTAGTGGTTAATTTTGAAGTGGAGGGGGGAAAACGCACACCGTGTATAGTAGAGGGGGTCATTAACTATTTATCCATTTGATTAACCACAATAAATGAATAATGTAACGATTAAGGCATTGTCATAGTATTATAAATCCCAGAAATTACCGTAAATGAATAACACATATTATTGAAATCAATATAATAGCTCTATTAGTAAGGGTATCGAAGAATTTTCACAACAAGAAGCTAGCTTGTATCGATAACACGCTTTTGACCCGTTGGAGACGGCAAATCAAATCGGTACACAATGTGATATCCCCCCGCCCCGCTCGGGCCAAACCCCACCCACTTACGCCCCGAACCCCAAATTCTCAACCGAATTTGATTTCCACACCCAGCTGGAAAAAAGATAATATCTCCCCTGAGGGAAGGGGATGGGATGTCCAGAAAAGACAAAAAGACCAAAAGTATATAGAGTTGTCAAAAGGGCTGGGCGGCCCGCAGGCTGGCCTGACTCATCCTGTTTCTGGCCCAAGTTGGCCCAGCCCTGTGCATGAACAGTGGCGGCCTTATACATTAGGGCTTTGGGCCTGGGCTTGGACCAGGCTAGAAAATCCAAGAAAAAAGCCTGGGCTAGGCCCGGCCCGAATCGAAGCCTGGAATTGGCCCGGGTTTGGTTCGGTCCAGATCTGGCCCGGTTCCACCATTTTCAAATTCAGATTTTCCCCCCTTTCCCCCCAACGGTTTTATTTCCCCTTTTCCCCCAAATTCCACTTTTACCCCCCCAACAGCAAAATAACGGCTAGTTTGGGGGTATTTTGGTCCAACTTATTTTTTTTTAACTCTTTTAAGGATTTTTACACTCTTACCCTCCCCAACAACTATAAACGAATAGTTTTTAGGGGTATTTTGGTCTTTTGTGAAGTTTCAAAAATCTATAAATTCACACAATTTCTCTCTAATTTTTCACACCAATCTTCTTACTCTCTCTTATATAAACATTCTACATTTCTACAAGCTTTGCTACTATTTCCCTCTCCAATTACTACTCTTGCTAATTACTACTCTTATTAACTAATTAGTACTTTTGCTAATTATTACTCTTGTTTACTAATTACTACTCTTGCTAAATTCTAATTACTAACCACTCCTCTTATTAATTTGTTACTCTCTAATTTTTTTGTCTAGTAATTAGTTATTAGTGAATTTATATTTATCAATTACTATTACTAAATTCTTTTTAATTACTAACTCTCTCCAATTTTGAATTATCATCAGTGATTTATTTGTTACTCTTTAATTCTTTTAATTGTTATTTCTAATTACTAATTACTGCTCTTATACTTGTGTATTTAGTTACTCTTACTAACTTTATTTTCCAATCTAGTAAAAAAGTTTAGCGTCAAATATGGCTGGATTACTGAAGAAACTGAAGCGTGGATCATCATCACGAAAAACATCATCATCATCACAAACACCACCACCAGCACGAGCGCCAGCACCACGGCCATCACAAACACCAATCCAAGCACCACCACAACCATTCGTTCCTGGACGAATGAGTACAGGCTGTATGATAGATACCCAAGCCAATTGGGAGTTCAATCAAAACATTCCAGATCTTGAATACACGCCTGATCAAGACCCCCCGCATTATAGTCAAGGACGCAGCTCGGTTGGCGAAGCTACTACTCCGTGGCATAATCTTAACCCTATGCCTGGTCATGATGAAGAAGGGCCGAGCAATGCCTCCGGTAATGAGCCAGAAGTCCAAAAGGGGAAAAAAAGAAAGCCGAGTGTTGGAATCATTTTGATGAAGTTATGGTGGACGGCATCCGAAAAGCTCGATGTAAGTACTGTGCTAAATTATTTTCGTCTGGTAGTGGTAATGGACATCTTAACAGGCATTACCCTCAGTGTGCACCTCGACAAGGCCACGTCGAACCTACCCAAACGCAGTTATCTTTTGACGGTAAGTTATTTGTTTATAATCAGCGAGAGCAAAGAGACGGTCTCGCTGAATTTGTTATTCACGATGAACAAGCCTTTTCTTTTGCCGATAATGCTAAGCACTCTAGATATATGAACACATACGTTCAACCTTTGTACAAAAAGGTTCATAGAAACACAACTAGATCCGATGCACTCCGACAGTATAATGCTGCTAAAGCACGCCTGATCGATTATTTCGATAAATTTGACGGTAAAGTTAGTCTTACTTCTGATATTTGGCAATCTCCGTTTACTTTTGTTAGTTATACTTGTGTGACGGCCCATTGGATTGATGCAGATTGGATTATGCACAAGAGAATCATCGCTTTCGAGCTCTTTCCTTTTCCGCATGATGGAATGAACATTGCTAGTATTATATTAAAAGCATGTACCACGTTTAAATTAAAGGATAAGATTATGAGTATTAGTTTTGATAATGCTTCTAACAATACAGCTGCTGTTGATGCTTTAGAGGAGAGCCTCAAACCTGTACTTTCTGGTAAATTATTTCATGTTCGTTGTGTTTGTCATATAATTAATTTAATTGTTCAAGATGGTTTAGCTGCTGCAGGAGATATTCTTGTCAAAATGAGGGGTATGACAGCGTATGTTAATAGTTCGAGTCCGAGAACACAACAATTTAAAACGTTGTGTGTTGAATATAATATGCCTCGCAGGAGAGCAGTTACAGATGTGGTCCACAGGTGGAACTCTACATACCATATGCTTTTACACATTCTGGCATACAGAGAAGTCTATACGCATTTTCTACTAACCTTGTTCCCAGCCGGCTTGCCAACTCAAGAGGAATGGCAGATGGCCACATACCTAGCTGAATTTTTGGAGGTATTTTACACGTCTACCAATTTATTGTCTGGTACGTACTATCCCACCTCTCCTCTCGCTGTAATAGAAATTCTCAAGATGGCTACAATGTTAACAAAATGGAGATATATAGGACCCTTTAAGGAAATAGTAAAAGTGATGGATAAAAAGTTTAATAAATATTGGAGTGAACTGCCTGTTATTTTTGCTGTGGCTACTTGTTTAGATCCTAGGTTAAAGTTGCATGGCGTGAACGTCTCGATACAAGAGATATCGAGATTAATGTGCTACCCACTAGAGGATACAACCGCACTCACAGCGAAAGTGAGCAAGACATTTGAGGAACTGTTCAACCTCTATCGTAATTCTGCTGACGTGCGCGGGCGAGCTTCATCATCGACTGTTGAGAGGTATTATGCGCCATACCTTAAGGGCTTTGAACATCTAGTAGCAAGACAACTACCAGGTGAAGGTACTTCTAATTCGGCAGGTTCGTCTACTTTTTTCTCTTTTAATGAGATTGGTGTATATCAAATACTGATCATTATTCTGATTTATCAATGCAAGAACAGGTTAATTTTAATTTGTTAAATTTTTGGAAACAAAATCAAAACATGTATAAAACTTTATCCCAAATTGCACGGGATGTACTGCCAGTGCAAGCCTCCACGGTTGCTTCAGAGTCGGCATTTTCAGCGAGCGGGAGGGTTTTGGATGACAGGAGGAGTCGTCTTAACCCCGAGTCGCTCGAGCTATGTGTATGTTGGAAGGATTATCTTGATGCGAAATACCGCGAGCAAGATAAACCGATTGATGATAGGAAGAGCAGTGACTCGGATGTTGAAGTACTTCCGGATGATTAGGTAATTTCTTTTTATTTTCCTTCTCTTAAGTTTTAAGAATAAAATTTTTCACAAAATATAGTTTTTTTCATATATATAATATAATAAAATTTTACAAGCAAGATATATATTTTTCCGTATATATAAAAAAATAGGTAACTTCGCCTGTTTGTTTACAAGAAGCCGGTCCCAAGCCCGGATAAAAGAGGAGGGCCTATGAACACATTTATCTTCAATGTATATGACTTATAATGAAATAAAAGGATAAAGATTAAGTTCGTTAAATTGTGAATATTGGACATGCCTAGAGTATATGAAAGAAGAAATTTAAAATTGAGATATGTAAATGAGAGAGAGAGAACAATTTGCTTACATAATAATAAGAATCTTAGTCATAGTACTATATTACAATTTACTTAAATAATAATAAAAATTACTGTAATTAAAGTCTTTACTTTGAATAACAAGAAAATACAAAAAAAAAAAATTGGGTCCGGATCCGGCCCAAGATATTGAGCCTAGGGCCAGGACTTGAACTGGACCCAGATTTCCCCCCAATCTAGCCCGGCCAGACCCGTTTGGCAGCCCCACTGACCCGCCCCAACCCGTTTTGTTGGAGGCAAGTTGGGCTTGGGGTGGTCGGCTCAAGCCTACCGATTTGACACCTCTACAAGTATATCAAGCCCCTTTCCCCTTATATTTTTTCTCCCTCTTTTTGGCTGCCCAAGGATAAGAGGAAACAGGGTCTTTCCCCCTCCCTCTTCCCAGAGAGAGAGAGAGAGAGAGATAGCGAACGAGAGAGACGATAAGTTTCTTCTTCTTAAACCTCCCCTTCGGGTGAAAGGCGGGAGAGGGAGAAGAAGAAGCTTCTACCCTATACGCATAAGCTATGGACCCCACTTCTCCACCACCGTCAATCGCCGCCGCCGCATGCGGAGGAGACGTCGTCAAGGAGGGACAGGCCACCGCCGCGACGGTCGATCCCTTCCTCGTTGAGGTTCTCCAGAATCCTAGGCACCGCCTCACCAGTGAGTGTTTCATAAGTTTTGACCTAAATTCGTCGTAATTGGATTTCGGTTTATGGTAAAAATTGGATTATTTTTACTGATTTGTTGTGTACTGTATTGATTTTTATTGTTTTTTCGTGGTTGATTGGAGTAGATTAGGGTTTTATAATGTGGGCATGGGCTTATGCCAGATCTGGCGGTATTTATGTATGAATTTTTTTGTTGTATGGTATCGTGTCAGTTGTGTTTGCAGTTGATTTGATTGGATTGTGGGCAACTGCCCGAAATTATCAAGCAGCAGATCTTGTGTGATATTTTTGCGGTTGATTGTTCTTTAGTTTTTGGTTGAATTGTTAAGGTGTAAATCTAGTGTGCTGTAAAAAAATATCAGTTTCAGATAGAGGAAATAAACTTTTTCTTTTTAGCGTAACTGGTTTTGTTAAAGGAGGAGATAGTAACGTGCAAGTGGGCTATGATCTATGATGCACAGGGGAAGTGTTTGTACTTTGGAGCTGACACTTCAGTGGTATGCAGAAGCTGTTAAGTTCATCTTTATGAACATGTCGCTTTAGCTCATTTATCATCATAAATGCATGTGATATGTGGTTATGTTTGAAGGATGTTATAGCGGTGACCATGTTATGTGCATTACATGGCAACTATGAAGCATGGACACGAGTGCTGGTGCGGATACGATACGGGTGCGGATACGGCATTTTTTGAAAATTTTAAGATACGGGTGCGGATATGCAGATACAACAAATATTTTCTATATATATATTTTTACTTTGTACGCCTAGTATTGAATATCTAAACTATTTGGATCTTAAGAAAGTGCATAAAAAGACGGAGTGCAATTTAATTCAACCATTCAACAGTAGTCTAATACCATCAAATACATAATAACCACCACCAAATAGATCATATTCATAGTAAAAGTGGCAATATAGCATCAAAGTTCCAACTATCTAACAAGCAAAATTGGTTCCAACGTCTCACATTTTTTAACCATGAATCAGACATTATATTGAACCACTGCTTTAAGCCTTTAATACATATTAAACAATAAACACTATTTATAAAGTGGTTCCAATTTACTGAGAACAGAGTTTGGACTTTGTACCAAAATTGGTTCCAACTTCCAATTGACAATCCACCTCCAAGTCACAAAAGGTAGCAAAGAGAGATTTGAAGACAAAAGAGAGGAAGACATAGACTTATCTTTGGAGAAATGCTGCTGGAGGTGACTTGATGGCTTCTTGGGTGGTCGTCGGTGGTCGCGGGTGGTCTCCAGTGGTCGCGAGTCGTCACCGGTGTTGCGGGTGGTCGCCGAAGTCGCCATGGTCATGGGTGGTTGCGAAGAGGCTGCCGCTGGTCTCTCTCTCTGACTCTCCCAAGGTTAGTACGAATTTTTTAACCCATGAGTTGGATCCGCACCCGATTCTCACCCAAAAAATTAGAAAATAAAGGAAAAGAATGGATCCGCACCCGACACGCACCCATCTCGCACCTGCACCCGATGCGTACCCGACCTTGGTACTTCCCCCTTTTGAAGCACCCGTACTGTTCATAGCACGGGAGTGATACTGCTTGTTTGGTGATGCGTAAGAATGTACTTAATAAATGCTAAAAGCGTGTCACCTCTTCTTGAAAAAAGGACAAAGAGCTTCTTTGAAGCGGTGCAGCTAAGTGCAGTTGGAGGACGCAAGAGCAAATGATAGGTCAAACATTTGCCTAGTAAATTTGCAAATCATTGTGAAACCTGGGACTTAGAATCAGTGTTACCTAAGTCGCTGGTTAACCCTAGTGTACAGTGTATGCGATCCCAAATATGTGGAGTTCGTTTACTAGACTCCAAATGAGCAAACCCAGAGGAGAAAAAGAAGGGTTATGGTTGTTAATTAAATTCTAGTAGATGGAGAGAACAAAAGATTTTGTACAGAAGAAGTTAACTAGGGAAAGAATGAGCATGTCAAGAATAACTACTCAGTAAAGGGAACTGATTAAGCTTGTGAAACTTACATGTTTAATCAACTTATTTCTTTTTCTACAAGAGATGTCTGAGAGGGAAAGGAGGGGGGGATAGAAATTTCACTGTGAGGAGTTTAGGAAATTACAAAGTTATGGCGTTAATTTAGTTTGAAAGTGTACTCTTTTGAGAAACAACATAAAGACTGAAGAGGTTTTCTTAGTTAAATAAAAGAAACACCATGTTTGGTAATGCTGATGGTGTTTTACTTCAAACTAGGGTTCAGTAGCTATATATATTTCATGATTGATCATCTAAAATCATACAATAAGTGTACCATATAGGCAAACACTAGCATATCAAAAAGCTAATCAACTAAGCCTGACCCATATCGCACAACTACAAATCAATGCACCCCGCACTCGCTATCGAAGCAAATGATACATTGCTCATAGTAGCATAATAGTTTTAGCGTAGGTTATAGGGACTCTTCAAAATGCATGAAGTACTGTTGGGTTAGATTAGCAGTCTTTAGAGTTTGTTTATACTTTCTTGGTAGTGGTGGTGGAAGTCTTGCATATAAGGTCTAGATTGAGGTCAGTGAAATTAGCTTCGGCAGAGATAAAACACACAGGGTTTGGTTGGTGTCACCTCGAAGAGCCGTTCTATTTGTTTTCGTAGGCTCAGTATCCTTTCTCGCTCAGCTATTTTACATAGGAGTTAAGATAGGGAGAAGTTTGGCAAACAAACCAAGGTGGTGCCATAGCGTGGCAATGAACTCGCACATGGAGCAACTCGGAACGACAATAGCGTTGCTAACATCTAGCTAGAAGGAGACAGAAAAGATTATAGCGTTGGGCCACAACGAGATTATTAATCACATTAACGAGTTTTTCATTGAACTTACCCATTGGCCACAGAGGTGCTGAAAGTTCCACATCAAGGGGTGGACGACTCAACAGCAATCTGACTCCAACAGTTTTATGAGCCCAACAAGGTGAACTTGACTACCCTCGTTTTGCGACCGCATCATTCCACCTTGAAGGAGAAGAACAACTTTGGTACCGGTTTCTTGAGCAAGACATGGTGGTAATTCCTTGGGACCAAGACATGGTAGTAATTCCTTGGGACCAGTTCAAGAAAGGGCTTCATGTGCGATATGTATCAACCAGTTCATGATTCCTCTGGACAGCTTACTAAATTGTAGCAAATTGGTCCATTCGTGACTATCAAACTTAGTTTGAGAAGTTGCTTGCCAAAGTCAGGGCTTTACTGCAATGCGACAAAGAAGTTGTTGAATCAGTGGATTAGTGGACTTAATTTTGAGCAGGTGTGCGAGCCAATCAGCCTACCTTGTTGTCTTCTGTAATTGGGTTGGTTCATGTGCACGAAGCTTGCAATGCCTCGTCTTGAAATCTTGACAGATAACAAGGACAGTATAAAGAGTCTACCATCTCAGCGAATGATACCTGACGAGTTGCAGGGTCAACGTGCAAATGTATATGCTTTAACTGCAATGAGAAATTTATTCCTGGCCATAGCTGTAAGAAGCTATTTTGTATTGAAGCTTTTATTGATGAAGAAGATTGCAATCTCGTTACAGCAGGAGAAGGTTTTGGTTGAAGCCATGAGACAACAAATTATTCAAAAAATGCCCTTGACGACAGGCGCAAAGTTAAGCAGGAAGGGAGGTTACGATTATTACCAGTAGGACAAAACTATGTTCCTGTTTTTCTGGTATCTTATCTTATTTAGCTTGGTTAGGTCAACAGCTGGTTCTGATTTTATGAGGGATATTCGTATATTGAGGAGCCATGTGAGTATAGCTGTTTAGATAAGGTAAGGCACTGAGTAACTGCTCCTATATTCTTGGTAGTGGAAGTTTAGACTGAAGTCAATTAATTTTTCTTGGGCAGTGATAGAACACAGCGTACTTTCTATGTTGGAGGTTATGCTCACCTGGAAGAGACATTTTATCTATTTTTTCAAGCTTTGTATCTTCGCTTTCTTGCTGAGCTGTTCTCATATTAGTTAAAATGGGGAAAGGTTTGGTAAATATACGAGCTGCTATATATTTATTCTGTTACATTTTTGGATTTAAAGGAGCATGCAATATAGACTCCTTTAATTCACTATTGATGTTTAACAGAGTTGTCCTGATTCTTCTGGTTGGTTAAAACACTTGACTTAGCAATCTAAAATAAGTAAGTAATGGACAAGTAATTATCCCAATATCTTGTAGCATCACAAATAATTCTTGTCACTTCGCCAGTAAAATTAGGAAGTAAAGAATTTAGAGATTGGAAAGGGCAAATTCATGAGGCCAAGATGGTTACAAATATCGATCTAAAGGTTAAAGTTTAGTCTGAAAACTGGCTACCATATTTCTTTTACATACTAAACTATAAGATTAACTACAACAAGGTGTGTGAGGTTGGGAGAAATTGCAGTCAAGGACACTAAGTTTTAAAAGGTAACAAATCCTGACCAACAACTTTGAAATAGTATCAGCTGTGTCCATCCGTCGTTAACCTGTTTGAAAAGTGTACTGTTTTGCTTATGTCATGATTTAAATGTCAATATTGCCCTAATAATGAATCTCCAAGGTACATACTTTATAAAAAAGTAAAATGATAATTTGGAAATTAGGGTTTCAAACCCTAACTCTCTCTCTCCGCATCCTCCAAGCCGCCAAGAACCATTCTCCCCCACCCTGTCGCCACCACATCCCACCCCCACCCCCATCCTGCCGCCGCCCTTTCCCTCCCCGTTGCCGCCACATCCCTCCCCTCACCCATAGCGTGCCTCCTCACCTCATTGTGCTGGTGCTATTATTAACACCACCGTGGCACCACCTTCATATCATCCCAACACCAACTGTGATGGCGGCGGTCGCCGTGTATGTGGCACATGAGATAGGGTATGGCAGGGTACTGTTATGCTGCTGCCCACTATCGCGTCGCGAGTCACCGTGGTGATGCACGGCGGTTCACGGATCTACTGCCGTGAGCCGTGGAGTGACGAGGCGGGATGGGTGGGAATGATTGGTAGATGGATAAATGACAAGGTGATGGAGGCATGGTTTAGTGTGCATGTGGCAATGCATGTGTATAGGTGCGTGTGTTGAAGCTGAAGTGTGATAGGATGGTGGTGTTGAGGCTGTATGGTGAGATGAGGGGATAACATTGGGGTGGGGGTCGATGTTGCAGCGGGGCTGCTGTGCAGAATTGGCGGGGGCAGCTAACAGGCTGTGGCGATTGGGTTTGGTTTGGAAGGGCTGCTGGTTTTTCCAGAATCTGGGTTTTGCATGTCCGATTTAGTGCATGTTTTAATGTGCGTGTGTTGAAGCTGAAGAAGCGTGATGGATGGTTGTGGTGGTGGTGAGGCTGTATGGTGAGATGGGGGGATAACATTGGGGTGGGGGTCGATGGTGCGGCGGGGCTGCCGTGCAGAATTGGTGGGGGCAGGTAATGGGCTGTGGGGATTGGGTTTGGTTGGAAGGACTGCTGGTTTTTCCGAAAATCTGGGTTTTTCATGTGCGATTTTAGGCGCCGTAAACGTCTACGCTGTGGTGGAGTGATGCTTTGTCGGTGGTGATTTTAGGTATGGAAAAGGGAGAGCTTACAGGGAATCTTAAAGTTAACAGCGGCAGTGGCGGTGTACTGTTTTTGGTAGACGTTGAGTATTGTCTGGGTTATAGTGGGTGCTGCTGAAAATTGGGAAAGGGAGGATGAGTGTTAAACAGGTTCTTGAATAGGAAGATGAGTGTTAAACAGATGGAATTTTAAGAATTACCTTCCTGATTTATGGGCAATGCAGTCATTTTGTTAGAATGCTAGGTATTTCAAGATTCAGTTTGGTCAACAGGCATTATTGCTTTTGTACAAGCTTATGGACACTTGTAATTTCACCCTAACTGCAGGGACGTGGGTGTAACTATCCCTAAACTATAAGTCATGTTGGTTGTGATGCGGTATGTCCGAGAAATTCTACATGTTGGAGATGCGTATTTTATGAAGCGAGAAGTATGTAGTAGTTTGCTCAGTTAAAAGTCCTATTTCTCATGAGTGGATGAGCTTTTACTTATTGCTTAGGCTTTAAAATCCACATTTTGAAATAGAAGATTGCGATAGATATAGTAAATACTTACCTTTTGCAACAGGTAGTGCCAAAATTAGTAGCTTCCTCTCCTCTTTTGTCTGCACAGGCTTCCCATGTGCCACGCAACTAGTGAATTCTGGGTTTTGCTGCCATAGAAATGTTATCCATCCATTTTAGTTGTTTATGTCTTGCATGTTTCATTGTGCATATGTACTTACGGTTTTTTGGATCCTGGTAAAGCCCGAGAAAGAGTTTCTATAGCATCCTGATTGGGATTGCTGAATTGAATATTCCCTTGGTCAGGCAGTGTTTTTTGGAATTGTTAGGGAAGTTTTGATCGTGTGAGCTCATGACAGTCATGAAGCAAGATTAGGAAGAGCGTGCTGATTATATGTTGCATGTGCTTGTAAGATTTGCATTTTGTAACTAAGTTGTTCTCTTTGGTTTTTGGCAGTTCTGAGGATGGAACTTGACATCCAAAAGTTCTTGCAGAGCTCTGACCACCAGCAGTTTGAGTTCCAACATTTCCCAACCTCTTACCTTCGTCTTGCAGCGCACCGTGTAGCCCAGCACTATGGTCTTCAGACTATGGTTCAGGATAATTTCTTAGACGGTCAGGGAACAAAAATTGTGGTCAGAAAAATGGCAGAAAGTAGAATTCCTGATGTGTGCTTCTCAGATATACCGGTCAAGCAGTCAGAAAATGACAAGCATGAGCAGATTAAGATTGTCATCAAACCAAGGCCTAATAATGGTTCTTCTAATGGAATCAGTGAATTGAAACGTAGTTCAGCAAGAACAGTAGAAGAGAGGAAGGAGGAGTATGACAGGGCACGTGCACGCATATTCAGTAGTCCCAGTAGTCCTGGGACAGAAGATACTTCGTCTCGGGCCCCTTCAGATGGGAAGAATCTATCTTTCAGCGGAGATGAGAATGAAGGTTTGAGGAACTCCATGATGGACTTGGAACATCAGCTCAGCAGCAGAGATGGTGGTTCTTCTCGAATAGCGATTCTGAGAGACAGGGAAAAGGATCGCTTCGACCCAGATTATGACCGAAGTTATGACAGGTAGGTTTCTTTGCCTTTCTGGGAGTAAAAACGGGGATGCTGCACAGGCATTTTGACTAACAAACTATGCCAAACATCTATACTGTTAATCCTGTTTTTTTTTTTTTCACCTTTTTCTCGATGCATGTCCCGTAATAGGCACCTCATATCCTTTAGTGGTCTTGGTACTCAGCTGTGCATTGGTTTGGAAAAATCTTGTGCACAATATTGCTACTGTTCAATATAATTTCATCAATGACTTCAGAGGTAGGGGCTTACAAGACAGTTTGAAGTTTTGTTTGACAACCTCGAAGGTACTCTTGAAATATAAAATTAGTTGTTGACAGAATAATCTGCTTTTGCATTGAGATGACCAAATATAATTTCTTAGACTTCCCTAATTTTGACCATGATGACAGGACCACCTCTCTGATTTTGACCATAATTACTTTCAAAAAGTAGAATCAACGCCAAACTGGCGCTATGTTCATCATCAGTTTAATGTTTTTATTGTTTCCTGACCGCTTTAGAGTAACTTGCATTTTAATACAGTATTAAGTCATCACCTTAAAGATAGCGGTGGAAGTTTGTTCCATTGCATGGACTAACATGCCATATGTTGTTGGCCTTTCTACATAGCCTCTTTTTGACTTGTGATAGAGATGAGGTTGGGGTCCTTAACTATGACCTGTTTAAAAAGAAAATTATGAATTATTTCTTCATTTTCCTTTACATGTTCTAATCCATGCAATCCTGAATGTCATGGTTCAAGACGCTGAAACTGCCGCTCTAGTAGGGTAACGGTTGGAGACTCAAACTTCGGTAGTCTGAACAGATAAAAATAGAGAAATTGTCAGGCTGAGTTAAATTATCAAATGGGTTTTGTTTGTGCTGTAAGTTTAATGCGCATTGCGATAGCCTATGAAATAGTTGTCAACTGAGTCGCTTTTATCATGTTTACAGCCTTAAATTGTCTCTGCGATGAGTTAAGCTTCTGTCCTTTTAAATGTTGCAGGTATGTTAAGAATATTCCAATAGGCCAAAGCTTTGGCTACATGCCGTATAATGTGCAGAAGTTTCAGCCTCCATATGTGCACTATGATTCTGCCGTTCACCAGTTAGGTCAGATGCCAAGGACTCAATCTTCTCTCACTTACAGGAGCCCAGCCGTGAGCCCATTTTGTGCTGTGGGTTTGAATGAGACATCTAGGGATGCTGTTTATATGCAGTGGCCGTCCCATGCCATGATGTATGCACACTCATATGATCAATTTAGACATGGTGTTTTCCAGGTAGGCTATATCTTCTTTTTCCCATTTGGCTCCCTTTTATCCTTCACCTACGCTGGTAAATTATGCGTTATAGATTTAGCTATGGAGCACCAGTTAGTACTTAAAGATCTGCTCTAGAGATTTTTAGCTAGGAGTTTGTTGGGGCTTCTACACGGGCATTGCTTGTGCCTGGTAAAATACGTGATGGGGAGTAATCAGTACGTTTCCATGAATGATGTTAGTTTGAAAACCTTATGTAGTGCTTTCAACTTTAAAATTGAGATGTGGAATAGGAGTTCTAATGGGGAAATTTAGCGAACTGGTTCATAGTGAAGTCTGGCAGGCTAAAGAACTAAGTTTCTACAGACCAAAAAATAGGCTCCGCTGCAATGCACAGGGTAGGGTCAGGGTCTAACGATAGAAAGATGAAAATTAGAAAAAGAAAGTTGAAGGTATAGCGTAATAGTAGCTTCAAGTGTGAATATTTAGTTCTTACCTTGAGGTTTTCCAAAGAGTGGGTTGTTCTGAGTTCAAACGTTGTGAGGCTAGGTATACCAGCCATATGGTGTCATCTTGCATGCTTTTCTTCTTCTTCTTCTTTTTTTTTTTTTTTCTGGCGAATCATTTGAATTTGTTTGTCCATGGGTCTTTGTAATATATGTAACTGATCCTATCACTTTTACTGTTGTTGCAGCCGCCGTTCTGTCAGCAGCCGCTGACTTTTGATTACTCCCAAAATCATTGAATGCCAGTCAGAATGCTTGTTGGATGGGAAGTTTCTCACTCTTTGAATTAAATCAGTCTCCTTATATCATGTAGGATATCGACCTTCTTGCTAGGCTCATTGCCAAAAACTCTCCCGTTATTCACAAACACTTCGTTTAAATTAGTCTGTGTTCCTTACTTTTGGAGTGGATGACTAGAGTACTTCGAGTCCAAATATCATTTTTTGTAGTGGAACTTTATGATACTTCTTATATGCTATGATATGGTCATCTTACTTCCTTCCTTGAAGGTCTTAGGGTTTAGGGTTTGGATATGAAGTAGCCATCACAATGAGGAACCAAACTCCATGAGAAACAACAGGACCAAGACCATTTATAATGGAGTGAAGATGCCTATTTTGTAGTTGGGGAACTTTCCCAAAATACCAAGTCGCCAAATTGTCAATGTGTTGATTACACAAGTAGAGTTTCGAAAAGGGAGTTTGAAACTGGGCAACTGATCATGATGCAGCTGGGGTTTTGAATCATTAATTGTCGCTCAAGGTCTTTTCAATGACAAATTGTTGCTAATTACAGAGATAGCAACAAATCCCTTGTAGCGACATTATAGGTCTTGCAACTTGCGGTACTGATGAGGCATGAGGCCATGTGGAATATATGCCGGTTTGCACCTGCAACCTTGAAAAAGGAAGGAGAAAGTAAGCGAGACAACCGGAGAAAAAGAAGGCAAATTTTCGAGCCGCAAATCCTTTTGTTAGGGGGTTATTTTTTTAAGTAGGATAACGTATTGCGCATAACCCTTTTGTCACTTTTGGAATTCGCTTCACAGTCCTCGTCACCAAAATGCTGGCTCAGCACCCATAAGTATGTCGCGGATATCAATGACGCTGTTTGAAAACTGTAACTCGCCGGAGCCGAGGGTAGCACCTCGTTTGTTGGTCGGAGCTATTAGGGGTACAGATTTGCTCAGCTGACCCCATGCCGGCATCATTGGAAGACATTATTTGGAGAATTTCAATTCGCCAGCAAAATGCAACGGACTTAATGAGGGTTACAGGGTAACCGACGAACGGTTAACCGAAGCAAATAAATTCGATTCGAAGAAGCCGAAAGCCATGGATGTCGCCGTGGAAGGGTTCACCACGTGAACCCGCTTGATCCTGTTGTCATCGTCGATCTCTATCACCTTGTCGTTTCATATGCCGATGGTGCCGACGCCGATGTCCTTCGCGTCTCCAGTTTAGATGTCAATGTTGTCTACGTCAAATCTCCCACACCCCCATATTTACTGTTGGTGTGGTGGGTCACCTGTGGCAATTTGCCGCAATCTCAGTGGACCATGATGCCGCGTTCATGACACGGTATCACTGGTATGCTAAAAAATATCTCAATGATGCTACGACTCCTAAGTTATGCGATTGATGACAATATTTTTGAATCCGTTATACAGTACTTGTTTAGTCGGCAAGGGATCAAATTTGACCTGGTTTAAACTAGAATTTTCCATGTAAGGCTAGCCATAGGTTGCTGCTAAACTTGGACGGGTTGTGGTTGCTGGTAGGTCATGCAGGGGTTGCCGTAGATCGGCCATGACAGCGGGTGAATTTTGGGCATATGTTTTGTAATTTTCAATTCTTTTGCTAAGGGTCCTAGAACCTCATAGATAAAAGGGATAATGCAGGATTTAACTACTTCATTTGGTTCTCGGAACTAATGCTAGCAGATAACAACGCATAACTTCATTATCTTGACCCTTAGTCCTTGGAAGAATCCAATAAGACTGTGAACAACCACCAAAACAAACAATCGCCTTTATTAACAAAATGTAGGACTTTTGCCGGATGCTAAACTGTCTAGATTTGAAAGCAATCGCCAAATCTATGGATATGAAAGCCAAAAAACAGAAGCAAAAAAACCATCAATACTCTCTAAACTAAACCAAGAAAGATAAACTTAAAAAGCCGCAAGAGGTTGCACGATCTTTGGTGAATTCACTACCCTTTCTCAACCTATAAAAGACCGCAAGAAGTCACACCATTGCCGCAAATCCAGCGCCTTGTATCACACACCCCAGCACACCATTCAAACTGGGTTATCACTGAAAGGGTAGCTAAACTAAAGAGAACCAACCTCCTTAAGATGGCTCCCAAAATCCAACGACCAAGGGAGTAGACACCTAGCTCGAAGCCAACAAAATGAGGCTAAACCCATGAAACATTAGAGATGACGGTGAACAATTATAGAACATGTATACGAAAATCAACTAAAGTTTGTGTTTCTTTTGGTTAAGAATTTATCCAAATCCCCAAAACCACGAGACTCAGTCCCAAAGGCTGAGCTCCAAGCCGCACACTGGACCAGTAAGGGCCAATCGAGTTCACGACCTGCAAACCTCTTTAGTATTGGATCTTGAGGGGAAGTATTGGCAATTCTCTGGCGGTTGTTGGCAATGTCATTAATCACAGTGTCAGCCTCATGGTTGGATGACCTACACTTAACATTTTATTTTGATGATAACAACATATTGCCTATGTTTTAATGTGTGCTATGAGCGGATGTTTAGTAGCTAATTCAACTCACTCATGAAGAAATATTTTGAAAGTTGAAAAA
Organism: Escallonia herrerae; assembly: GCA_033070095.1. Lineage (NCBI taxonomy): Eukaryota > Viridiplantae > Streptophyta > Magnoliopsida > Escalloniales > Escalloniaceae > Escallonia > Escallonia herrerae. The sequence goes on along the minus strand of JAVXUP010002451.1, from coordinate 49,163 downwards.
ATGACATCAAGAAAAACAGAAAGGTAAACGAGCAAACTGTTGTGTTGCTTGATCACGTCTGCCCAACCCTCAAGCTATTGAAGAAAGCCTTAAACTCTCAAATCATATGGAATGGCTGCTAGACTGTGAAGAACTTTTTTGGGCCCACAAAATGAGAGTACGTTGGATAAAAGAAAGCAACCGAAATACCAAGTTATTTCACACAACTACTCGCATCCGTAGGGCTGAAAATCGTATAACAGGCATCTTTTGAAAGTTACTTCTCCACCCTTTTCAAAGAACCGCTGAGTCATCAACCCCTTGACCCAAACTCTATCTCTTCTAAATGCCCTTGATATATCCCTTCAAACAAAGCATCTTGACGTCCTTAATCACCCTTTCAATGGTAACAAAGTAAAGGAAACACTTTATGATCTGGCAAATTAAAAGTTTCTAATCGTGACAGCATACCTCCTATTTTATACCAGAAATGTTAGGAGTTCATGAAAAACGACATCTCAACTGGGGTTCTCTCCTTTCTTCACTCTAGTCACTTACTCTGGGACGTACAGTGACAATTTATCCAAGCAGTGCTTATCATACTAAAATTTCCTAGTCACTGGATTTGACTCATTGTGCAATATGTCACCTCTGTCTCTTTTGCTGTCCTTATCAACGGATCATTGTCTAAGCGGATTCACCCTAAATGTGGCATCAGGCAAGGAGATGATTCACCCTAAATGCGGCATCAGGCAAGGAGATGATTCACCCTAAATGCGGCATCAGGCAAGGAGATCCCATCTCTCCTTTCATTTTTGTACTTTGCTCCAAAGTACTAGCAGCCGCGGTTAGCAAACCAAAACATCTACAAGGAATCAGTGGTATCAAATCAAGCATCTTCGCCCCATCCATCAACCACCTTATGTTTGCGGACGATACTCTCCTTTTCTTCAGATTAAGTTTTCTAAATTTTGAAATTGTGAAGTTGATTCTGGATAAATATTGCCCTGAATCTGGAGAAGCTATCAATCGAGACAAATCATCTCTCTTTTGTAGCCCTAACTCTCCCTCCTGTCATGATTGATTTTGTCTCGAGTTGCCTCAACATCAAGATGGGACAAGATATACATGGGAACTTCTCTTGATATGGTAACTAAAAGGAAATTACTCTTTCAGAACCTCACGCAGAAAGTTCAGTCAAGGTGTGCAAGTTGGAAATGACATCTGCTTAACAAAGCAGGACGTGCAACGCTCGTATCTTTAGTTCCATCAAGCCTTCTTGTTTATCATATGCCATCAGTTATCTTTCCCTCCTATGTTTGTAATAAGCTGAATTCTATTTTAGCTCTTTCTTTTAGGCTGGTGATTATACAAAGAGAATCTCCACCCAGTTAGCTGGGCCTATCTCTATGTCCCAAAGACCAGAGGGGCCTTGGCTTTCGTGACACTGAACTCTTCAACCTAGCCTTACTTGCTAAAACTAGTTGGAAAATTCTCACTCAGACAAAAATGTCTTATAGCACAAGTTTTCACTACCAAATACTGTAGGCGATGAAAACTCCTGCACGAAAGAATGCCCTCGTCCTCCTCTTGGGCATGGAAAGGAATTCTAGCTAGCATTGATGTGCTCAAAATAGGGACTATCTTGGAATATTGGAAATGGTACAGCAATTGATGTTTGGCAAGACAATTGGATCCCTGAATACCCTCCCCAACTTATATAAGTGATTAAATTCAATGGACCGGTAGTGAAGACAGTTTCTGACTTAATTCAGTCTTCTCACTATAACGAGCAAATTCTCAGTGATCTTTTCCCTCACCCAATCTCTCTGAAAATTAAAGGGATCCACGTATCCCTCTCAAGTTAATGACATCTTCCTTTATGGAATCAAGAAACCTCTAGAACTTTCTCTGTCTCCTCTGCTTACAACCTCCTTTATTCTGAACATGCTAACAAATTAGGTCTTCCTTCCAATAGTCTGCCCATGTACCCAGACAAAGTACGGAAAGCTATCTAAAAATTAAGTCTTCCCTCTAAATTACCTTCCCTTTGTGGCAACTCCTCCTAAATCGCCTTCCTATCAGAAAATTTCTCTTTCAAATAGGAATATCTCCTCAGTCAAGCTGCCCCCTTCGTAACTCTTTTAAGGAATCAGCTGATCATCTTTTTTTCTCATGCCATAAAATACCCCCCTTTGGACTTTTATCAACCTCTTAATACCCAAAAATATCGACCTAATTTCCTATAGAGAATGGCTCATTGCATGTATTTTGATACCTAACTCCTCCCACTTACTTTAGCTTTGTAATATAATTTGAATTACCTGTTGGCTTATTTAGATTAACTGAAATAAAGCAATTTTTCAATAAGAGAGTTGGAACTCGGACAATATTAAAGCCCATCATCACATTCTATAAGATGATTATTGGTTCTCTTACAAACCAAATCAACATCAGAAGGATCAGTACAAGAATACTCTTAGCTCCAAAACATTGAAGAGTGCCTCATTCCATTCTGCTTGCTCTTTCCAAGACGTGATCAACTATTCTTCTCACATTGTTTGCCATTTTAGACCTGAATCAAGTGACTTCAGTCTTCATATCGATCTGCTTAACTTTGATGGCATGCATATAAATAAATTTGAAGGCTTTTTTCCTTCAAATAACCGTAGAGCTGCATAACTCAAAAGGCCTTCTTATATCTCAAAGGCCTTTTTATCTGCATTCTTGGATCTTTAGTCTGAACATTACTCATTCACATCTCTATACTGATGACAAATTGCTAACTTCTAAGTAACAGATACCTAGCACAGTATGTAGTGTCATCGATGCTGGAATCATGGAGGATATTCATTTTTGCCATAAATGATTTCCACCATGTCCAGTTTACTTACTCAACTTCGAACAAATGAAGATAGGGAAGGACCATGACTATTTGTACAAATAGTTTCCCAAATGGAGCGCATAAGAAAATCTTTTGGTTGAACAGTCTTCCTACCTTTTGTTCGTTGGCTACTGGTTTGCATTCCCAGATGTTTTTTTGTTGTACATTTCCTTTCGTAACTCTCCCTTCCCCTCCTTCAAAACTTAGTTCAATTAGGTTGTAAATATTTTAAGTATTTTTCTTTCTTTATTCTCTCATGGAAAGTAGTCTTGACTACTCTTATAACCATGAAAAAATTATCATGTTTCATATAAGAAAATTCTCCTCTTTAAAACCAAAAAACATGAAAGCATTGAAAAGGCTTCAAGGAGTAATGAGTAATATGGAACAAATATTTTCATGGAACATGCAAAAAAGACCAGGTTAAAATTCAATATAATTTTGCATTGTCGTGTAACTAGTCTTAGACTGATACATAAGCCCCTTAGGCTTTTGTTGTTACTTTGACAAAGAAAAATAGAATCTAGTCAAAAACGAGAAACATTCATAAAGCATCTTCTTGACACCTATAAGTTAATTTACAGTCGTCTGTAGGAGAAAACAGTGACTCAAGGTCTTAAAGTAGTCTATAAGTTAACTTACAGACTTATGTAAGTTACAAATTTGGAGAAAAGGCTAATTATTTGAAAAATACTTCTTTAAACACTTACCACGACCATTTTTTGATCTTTGACATATAAACATGATTTGAGGCTTTATCATATATTACAAAAACCATCTTCTAAGCTTCTATGCATTAGAGAAATGTCAAACCTCAAGCGTTATACCCTTTCTATTTTTAATATCATGATTTTACAACATTAAAAGAGCACCTTTTCAAGTAAGCCAGAGTGAACATTCTACAAGTTCTCAATTATCTCATCTCACTATTATGTTAGAACTTCATTTAAACCCATTTCCTTGAAAGAGGGTTTCTTTATAGAGTAAATTGTACTAAACCCCCGAGGTTTACACCTGGTTCTCACATAAGACCCTGAAATTTCAATTTCAAAAATAACACTGCAACGTTGAGAATTGGTTCCGATTGGACCGGCCACACCCTTCTCCCTTGTCTATCGGGATGAGTGTGTGGTACCAGCCGAGGTCGTGGTCGCCTCGGCCCGACTAGCCCTCAGCAGTGGCCTCGGGGAAGAGGAAACCAGAATGATGGCCTTAAAGGCCTCGATGAAAAAAGAGCCAACGCCATGCACCGAATGAAGAAACACCACGAACAACTTGTCAAAGCCTACGGGAAGACTGTCAAAACCCGCTCCTTCGTCGAGGGCAACCTTGTCTTCCGAGCCACCAAGCATGTGCTGGCTAACCTGTCAGGCCCTAAATTCACACCCAACTGGGAGGGGCCTCTTGTAGTGCATACGGCCAGAAGGAACGGCTCCTACCTCCTGCTCAACACAGATGACGGACGGCTCACGGCCCCTGTCAACAGTCGCTACCTAAAGAAATACTATGCTTGACCAATTGCAGCTTGTCCCTCGTGACCTCCCACATGTAGTTTAGAACACTTACACATCATTTTGTTGTATATACATGCATATCCTGACTTGTAACTCTTGTTGCTCATTACAAGTTCCTTTTTATGAAACATCGTCTTAATCGGAGCACTATCCATATACAGTCTGTTCGCTACAATATCTTCATGCTTAGCCTGCCTTTTTTTACTTACTCCTAGTCACTGAGTTGTTTGCCCTCGATGGGAAGGGGGAACACCAATGGACAACTATGAGACATAAGACATTCGACGATCGTAACAAAACAACAAGAGCGCTATGCACCCATAACAGACGCCAATAAGACAACACACAGCCATGCTTATAACGCCAACAAGAAATATATATATGTACATGTAAAGTTATTCGGCCACTATTGGGCGATGTTTATACATCGATCCATCGTAGGCCCTACAGAAAGCTAGATAATAGCACTGCTACCGGATGAGAGCTAAACGCCTCCAATGTGCGACGTTGATCCTGCAGCGCCGACCATCCGCCTCGAGCTCGGCCTGCGGCCTCAGAAGCTCATCCTCTTGGACCTCCACATCAGAATGCAGCCTCTACAAGTCACTCAGCCGTCTCTGTAGCTCGGTCAGCTGCCTCTTTATCTCCACCACCTCCCTGTCGATCACGACCAGCTCTCTGCTAATCTCTGACCGCTTTACCTCCAACCCTGTAGTCGCCTCTCGAGTAGTACCTCCTCCATCTACACCAAGGCCATCCTCTCCCCCATGGCACTGCCATCGCTCCTCGACCTCAAGAAATTAGTCATCCAATTCAACTGCAAGCCTAGAGAGGTGAACGGCATAAACTCTCTCAGCGACCGCTCAATGAATACTGTCGACCAGCCCATCACAGGAATACTCTCAAAGGGTAGTAACCACTCTACGAACCTTGCATACACCCACATCTGCAGCATTGGGTTCTCTACAGTCACTCCCTTAAACATCTGCAGGTACGCTGCCTTCACGAGCTCTAACCGGCACACTGTCTCAGCGGGCAACTGGAGACTTTCCCATGACACAACGTCGGCCTGCCCACTCGACGATCCCTTACTCACTTCACCAACCACTACACAACTCCCTACCACCGTAGGCCTCTCTCGCACTCCTCCCGCTGCCTGTCCACCGACAGTCATCGAGTGCATCGCTATCAATGTTGCCCCCGCCTTGAAAGCCGACCTCGACGATGCGTCCTGCGGACGCTCCGCAGCAGGCTGCACCAGAATCTCCAACTCCTGAGTCGGAGGTGCCACCGCAGGCTCCAACTCCATCGGGTCCTCTTGCTCAACCGCCACAGCCTCCACCTTTGTGCCTGTCCACCAGTAGCCACTGGCATCAAACATCAGCGACTCGTCGGCCGCTCCACCATACACTTTCTCCACTCCCTCCTCAACACCCGACAGTGGGCTCACCCTGCCGCTCACGCCAGTCCCGACATATCAACTGCCTTTGGCTCACCCCCTCCTACTGGCTCATCTACCTCAACTGCCATTGCCTCCTCTGCCTCGGCAGCCGCACTTGCATCACCGACTCTCTCCACCATCTGCTCCTCATCCTCCTGTCAAAGGAACCGTCAGTACATCAACTCTTTTTATTATAACATTAATAACCAAGACTGAATCAAAAAAATGATAATAATAATAATAATAATATAATAGTAACAGCAAGTCTTACCTCAACCTCTGGCTCCTTCAATGCCTCCCGCGGCCTCTTCGACCCTGCCAGGCATGAGCCCAAGTGCCTGCACTCTCCTGACGAGCGCTTTCCATCATACTTACCAAAAGCGCTGACAACGGCCCCTGGCACCCACGATGATGGCATCGTCGGATCCTCTCCATGGTCCTCCCCCGTCTGGATCTCTCTCAGAGCCCCCAGCAGCACTCCCCAACACTAGCGCCAGCATGCCAGCCTGTCTCACAGCTGTCAATGATATCAGACTCAATGCCCGGTCACATGCGAACACGTCTACCAGACGGCGTGTACCCGATGGCTGTGCCAACCACCCCGCCCAACTCGCACGCAGTAGCTCCCACCACTGTGCGTACCCCACGGTCACTGCCCCCGCTACCGCTGTCCCCGGTCGCCTCCACTCTATCACCGGTGCCAGCCACTCACGGACTCTATCATACCGCGTGTACCCAAACGCGGTTGTCACACTCCACGAGCCGCGGTATCCGCATGGCGGCTCCAAGTCATAGCCAAACGCCAACGACAACCGGTCCGGGCAATATCGGGCTACGTAATACAGGTCATCCACAGGCTTCCCACCATCGTCAGTCATCATCGGAAGCCAACCTGAAATGTAGGCCACCAAGAGCACAACATCCACCGGCGCTAAGGCCCTCCTCCTGGTCAAGTCCCTTGTCATCTCCTGTCCATGCAACCAGGGGATACTCCATACGACGCATGCATATCTCTGTACAACCGCGCTAGGCACGCCTCACCAGAATCTGTCAACCATGATAGCGGACAATCAGGCCTCTTGATGCCCGACCATGCAAACACCCGTGATCCGCTATACCACATCGCCACCTCCTGTGACCTACCCCCATGCGTCATTGTCCTCATCGTCTGTACCGGGTGCCGGTGTGGGAATCCAACCGGACGATAATCTGGAAAGCACTCGTACAGGTACCTCTACAGGAACATCCAGTCCACGTATGTCGCCACCTGGTACCGCCCATGCGACCGCTTCACGTCATTCACCAGCTGATCCAGACATGAATACATAGTGCCCAGATGCATAGGGGCCAGCCCGACGCTTTTCCCCTGCGCCATCCGAATTGCCAGGGGAATCACCCTCAGAGAAATGTCATCTTCCGGAGTCCCCTCAAATACAAACTTGCAAGCAAACAGCAACGCATTATACGCGACGTTAAATAAAGTCACATAAGCACAAATGCAATCTATGGAAAGTATGATTCTCACCTCGACAAGAACATTGTCAGGAAGGCCACCATCTCATACCGCTCGTCCTTGTGGTACGGCCCCATCACAAAGTGAGCAGCAGTGCCCAATCTCTGGCCCGACCTCGCCTGCGCCGTACCATAGAACAGTAGAAGCCACCCACCGTATGTTGCCGTCCGGTGCTGCCTCATCTCCTCTAAGATATCCAGCAATTGCGTCTGCAACAAGCGCTCCTCACCACTGAGCCATGTCACACGGGCGTCCAACTCTTCTTGCATCGACAGACCCGTCAGCACCATCACATCCAGCAGCATCAGCCCGATCTCTCCAAACTCAGTCACAAAGGTATGTGTCTGAGTGCTCCACCTCGACAGTAGTAGGATCATCCCGCGCGTATCCCTATACAACTCCAGACCCCTCCCCGTAATGTCCACCGCCAGTAACAACCCCAATCTCTGCAATAGCGCCTCCCACCGCGGCATCTCCACCATGTGCTGACACCAGAAGTCCCACCCGGTTGGCATCGCGCCATGTCCCTTGAACACTATAGGTGCCCATGGTATATCCTCCCTCTCCACCAACAACCCTGGAACATATCTCGGCGACATCACAGGTGCCTCCTCCCAGCTCAGAGCACGCACATATGGTGACAGCGCCCGTGGCTCCTCTCCCATCGACGGACCACTCCACGGCACTGTAAAAGCTCCATCAACCACCCGAATGGCAAGTTCCCTCCACAGCTCCCGGTCAGGTATGGGCGGCACTACCCCCTTCATTCCCAATAGTGTGTTCATCTTGTCTGGATCCAGATCATACAATCTCACTCCACCATTATCAAAAGTCAAAGGCACTCATCTCCCCACCCGACGCAACTCTGGCCTCATCTGTTAGCGGCTCGGCCACTGGTTCTGTTGTCATAACCCGCAATGGTCGTGATACGCTAGCCACCATACCCCGCGGCTTCACCCATATCTTCTGCTTAACCTTTTTTAGAATTGGCATCGGCTCGACGGGCGTGACCCTCGTTCCACCCAATTGTGCAGCCGACCCCCCGTACGGCCAACCCCCCTCCCCTTTCTCTTCTATCCTCCCTTCCCCCTCTTTCCCCGGATGAGGCCAACCCCCTTGGCTGGCCGACCCCCCCGAGTGGCCGACCCACTTCCCCTTTCCTCCCTCCTTCCCCTTTCCTCTCTTCTTTCCCTTTCCTCACCTACGCCGACCCCCTGGCTCTGCCGACCCCCATCACCGGCCGACCCCTCGGCCACTTGTTTACCCTCTCTCACCATCTTATTTTTTTTTCTCTCTTTTCCTTTCTCTGGGCTGATAGGATGCAAATGTTTTTTTTTTGCAACTCCCCTCCCCCCTTCACTATTTATAGGGGAGGGCCAACTTTCAATCTGGACCACCCATTCCAAATCCAACTCAACATTTCCCCCCAAAACCCAATGACTCTGTTTTTCGCATGAATGTGCCCTTTCACACAACATAATGTTTTTAACGTAACATTCTATTTTTACCCCCTACCCGATAGCAAGCCACATCATTTATGCGTGCGGCGCCCGCTCGGGTTGCCCCTTCGTGCACACCACACGCAGAGGGCTTATGTTCACACCCTATTCTGGTGGCACCCCAGGGCCCGCTAAAGGACCCACTTTGCGTGACATATCACCCAGTCAACGGTCAATTATTCAATGCCGTCACCCAATTAGGGCGCGTCTCCTTTTCGAGCATTCACAGGCATCACCAATGCAGCGACGTCAGCACAGTCAAACTGTTGGAAAAGGGGGTCGGCCACCCCTTCTTAAGGGGGGTCAGCCACCCCTTCTTCAAAGGGGTCGGCCACCCCTTCTTGTAGGGGGTCGGCCACCCCTTCTTGTAGGGGTCGGCCACCCCTTCTTCAAGGGGGTTGGCCACCCCTTTCTTGAGGGGGGTCGGCCACCCCTTTCTTGAGAGGGGTTGGCCACCCCTTCTTCAAGGGGTCGACCACCCCTTTCTTGAGGGGGTCGGCCACCCCTTCTTGTTAGAGGTCAGTCATCCCTCTTTCAAAGGGGGTCAGCCACCCCTTCTTCAAGGGGGTCGGCCATGCTTTTGTCTTGCAAGGGTCACTCCTAAACCTCGCCATCACTCATTGCGCTCTCTACAATGCTCGGTCAACACCAATTGCTCCACGACGTTCATCGCCGGGCCCATGCGCTACTTCCATGATGCGTGCCCCGACACTGAGTGTTGTCTCTAGACATTCGTCTCCGCGCCCGTGCGCCGCTTCCATGACATGTGCCCCGGCACTGGGTATGGCCTCGCGACAGTCGTCGCCACTCCTGTGAGCCCCTTTTCATGATGCATGCCTCCGACACCAAGTATGGCCTTTACAACAGTTGTTGCCTGGCATGTACGCCCCTTTTCATGATGCGTGCCCCTGGCACCAAGTATTGTCTCGCGACCTTCGTCGCTGTGCCCATGCGCTATTTCCATAACATGTGCCCTGGCACCAAGTATTGCTCTGCGACGTCTATCCCCGTGCCAAATGCGCCATTCTCATGACATGTGCCTCAGCACCAGGTATTATCTCCACGACGTTCATCGCCGTGTCCGTGCGCCACTTTCATAACACGTGCCCTGGCACTAAGTATTGTCTCTGTGACGCTCGTCACTGCACTCGTGAGCCACAAACACAGACGTGCCCCCGACGCCTTACTCACTCCACCGCGCCCATGTGCCACACTACTAACAAAGTCGTGCCCTTTGGCTCTCTGTCACATTATCATGCTCCTTGTATCGGTCCATCATTTCACCACACCATGCGCACCTTGCCTTATCTAAGCTAAAAAGATTGAATAAGGCAGCTTATAGTGCCATATCTGCCAGAGTTATGGGAAAATTTGCTGAACTGCAAGGGCTGCAGGTTCAATTAATACAAGGCCAAGATCCCACAATTATTCAAAAGGAGAAAAAAGACCATAAAGAATATTATCAATTGTGCCAAGAGGAAGAGGCTTTTTACTATCAAAAAGCAAGAATTAAACATGTAAGTCTTGGGGACAGTAATACTGCTTTCTTCCATAAGAAGATGACAGTGCAAAGGGCTCAAAATAGAATTACATAACTTTTAAATGAGGAAGGGGTTCAAGTGACCAGAACAAAGGCAGTAAGTACATCAGGTTGCAATAAAGCATTTCTCTGAGTTTCTTGGGAATCCTGTACCTGTGTATCCTAACACTAGATCAAGATTAGCTCAGCTCATTAATAAGAAGATATCACTGGAGGATCAGACTATGTTGGAGGCCTCTGTGAGTGAAAAGGAGGTTAAGGAGGCAATGTTTGCATTTAAACCAAATAAGGCCCATGGACCTGATGGATATGCAACAAAGTTTTTCTAGAAGAATTGGCCTATTGTGGGCAAAGGAATGACAGAAGCTGTATTAGAGATGCTGAATAAAAGAAAGGTATCAAGTTTTTTATTAGTACAATACTAAGCTTGATACCTAAGACCAGTAGTCCAAACACTATGAAGGAATTCCGACCAATTGCATGTTGGAATGTGATATACAAATGTGTTTCTAAAGTGCTATGTGCTAGAATAAAGAAGGTGCTGCCTGACCTAGTAAGTTTGAATCAAATGGCCAACAGACACATAATAGATAATATCTTACTCATGCAAGAATTGGTGAAAAACTATCATAAAGCAGGGGAAGCACCTAGATGTGTTTCGAAGATAGATTTGCAAAAAGCATATGATTCTGTGGGATGGCATTTTTTAAAGGAGGTAATGGAAACTATGAATTTCCCAGCTATTTTTATGGATTGGATTATGCAATGCATGACTACACATAGGTTCTCTGTCAGTCTTAATGGGAATATAGATGGGTATTTTGCCAGTGCTAAAGGGTTAAGACAAGGAGATTCAATTTCTCCTTATCTGTTTGTATTGGTGATGGAAGTTTCCTCTGACTAATGACAGACTATTCTCAGCAGCCAAACTACCATTTCCATCCAAAGTGTGAAGATCTACAAATACATCACTTATGTTTTGCAGATGATTTGTGTTTGTTGGCTAAAGCTGATCATGGGTCACTTAGCCTGATTAAACAAGCTTTTGACGAGTTCAACAGATTATCTGAGCTATCACCTAATTTGAATAAGAGCTCAATTTTTATAGCTGGAGTGGATACTGCGACAACAACTAATTTGGCAGAGATAGTGAACATTTCTAAAGGGCAACTCCCTGTTACCTATCTAGGAGTTCCATTAATCTCAACAAAACTACAATATAAAGACTATTAGTCTGGTGGAGAGAATTACTAAAATAATTTCAAGCTGGACAACTAAGTCATTATCTTATGCAGGCAGATTACAACTTGCAATCTCTGTCATGTGTAGTATGCAGGTCTATTGGTGTTCACTTTTCATATTGCCTGGTAGATTGAACAAAAAGTGAGAGCATTTATATGGCATGGACTAGATGTAAAATGTACAGGAGCCAAAGTTGCTTGGAAGGATGCTTGTCTTTCTAAGCAAAAAGGAGGACTAGGCCTTAGGAAGCTGGCTGAATGGAACAAGGCTGCAATGTGCAAGCATTTGTGGGACTTAGCTCATAAAAAGGATTCATTATGGGTGAAGTGGTGTCATATCTACATAATAAAGAATAAACACATATGGACATTCAAACCACCTACCATTCTGTCATGGACATAGGGCAAGTTGATAAAAATAAGGAAGCAATGCCAGAAATTCATTCAATATCAAGTGAGAGATGGACACAATACTTGGCTATGGAAGGATATATGGCTCTGATCAACCTTTGGTGAAACAATTTGGGCAAAGAACAATCTATGACACTGGAATATAGAGTAATGCCAAGGCAAGTGAACTTATTCAAGATAGAAGCTGATAATGTTTGATTAACAGGTCAAAGGAATTGAGAATGATCAATTCATTGTTGTCTGCTATGCAATCCCCTAATGTTGAGTCATCTGATCAATAAATGGAAGCTGAATACTAGTGGGAACTTCACAATAAAATCTGCATGGGAAGAAATAAGAGCTCATGGAAATTATGATCCTTTATGGAAGTTGATTTGGTTTACAGGAAATATCCCTAGATGCTCAGTGATGATGTGGCTAGTTTGTAAAGGAGGACTCAGAACTAAAGCAAAGCTCAAAAAGTGGAAAATGATTCCTGAAGATCAATGTGTACTGTGTCAAAGGCATACTGAAACTGAAGATCATTTGTTTGCACAATGTTCTTATGCCATGGAAATCTGGAAGATGATATTTCAGAAAATGCAGGTACATCCACAGTTGGTATCATGGACTCAGTTCAGTGCTTATGCTGCTGATTTGTTTAAAGGAAAAAGTCTTCAAGCCAGATTGGGAAAGCTAGCAGTGGCTACTACAGTTTAAGGGATATGGCAGGAAAGAAATTTAAGGATTTTTGAAAGAAAAGGAGCCAATGTAGAAGGGTGTATGCATGTAATCCAACAGTGGATTAGGTATAGAACATACAGCTGGTCTCCAGCTCTATCTACATATTCAAATGTTGCATTATGTCAAGCTTGGGATTTAGAGGAAGATGTGTTGCTGACAAAGAAGTGAAGGAGGAAATTGTATAGAAAGATTTTGTTATGGTTTTGAGTTTACTTGAATGTTTATATAGAATGTAAAGAGAGGAATAAACTATAAATAAGAGGTGAGATAGAAAGAAAATGTAAATGTAAAGATGTTTGCACTTTATTGGAATACAAAGGACATTTTACCAAAAAAAAAATAAGGAAGAAGATGTAGATAAAAGCTAGAGATTGGTAACGTACTGGATACTCATCTTATGGGCAGTATGCTGAAAGAGCCTAAGGGGATAGTTAAGCAGAACTATGAAGCTTTAGATGAAATCACGTTGGCCCTGTTTCTCTTTAATCTTTAAATTACATGCTACCTTTAACGAAACGTCTGCTTAATGCTTTAATCTCAAAGCTGGCAAGTGGATATACGCTTAACTCCCTCATCATAATATGGTTAAGCCTTAATTTCTCTATGTCACTCAATAAACCAACCCTAGGATTCATACTTCTTTAACGACTGCTTTCTGCTTTCTGCAATCTAAATATATGTATCACTACATTAAAAATTGAATCCATGTTTTCCCCCTCAAAAAGACAAAGAAACATAAAAAAAAAAAAAGCACGATAATAAAGAAGTCCAAAAAGTTTATCATCCATATAAGACTATTTCCAATGAAATCTACATACATGCACAAAATATTCTATTCAGTGGAGGGTAAAATATTACTCGAGAAGATGTAGCGGGCTCTAGGGTAGCTTTCTCCTTCTTTTTCATAATAGATTCTGATGAAGAATTGATGTAACATGAATGTAATGGCTTTAGGGTGTCTGTAAGGTAATGTAAACGCAGGTGGGATTGGTATATTTTCATAGACCATACATGAGTTTAATATCGATTTGATAGGGTTTTCGGGAATTTTTTCCTTCTTTTTTTTTTGATAGAATTCAAACAACCCTTAATTGAAACAAAACCATTTATTTCAATAAGGGTATTTTAATGAAATAAGTTTGATATTCTATGAAAAGTCAACAACACCCTTACATTTTAATGACACTCTAATCGAAAAATGATATCTTGGCAGAAAAAAGTTATTAGCCAAAAACACCTCTAATCAACCCTAACCTTTTACGAAGATTTTATTTTGAAAAGGGCAATCAAAGGAGAAAAAAATAGTCATTTAGCCACATAGGAGCTTTTATATACAATACAACCGTATCAAGACCAAAGATCCTCTTTTTGCAGCTCTGTCCATCTCTCACTGGCTATACCAGGGAGAAGTACTAGCTGCCTGTTGGGCTTTCTTCTTTGTATAATGATTTTCCCCAGTAAGTTTCCTGTTGGAAATCTCATTCATTAAAATAACAATTTCTTTTTGTAACCTCCCTCAAACTCCCAATTGCCATGATATATCCTTCACTAAAATCTTGCAACTACACTACGTAGAGTTGTTGCCTTCAATGTGTCATTCCATCATCATAGATTTGGTTCCCGTTTGCAGCTAGCTGCAAACTTCCAATCAAATGGTAGGCAAAGGCTACACTAAATTCGAAGTGCAGATTACTTTTGCCTTTTTCTAAGGATTTCTATAAAATGGAAACGTTGTAATTATGAGATGAAGATGCGCACAAAGTTATTAATTGATTCTAAAACGAGAAATAAGATAATGAGCAGTTGATGCCTTATTATCTCACTAAGTTGAACTTTTGACTACAAAGGATAAATATAGGAAGAACCAAAACTAACTCGAGCTGTGTCCTTTCTTACCTATTCAGTTTGCCTTTTATGTCTTCCTTTCTTTAACTTAGGATTTGAAAATGTCAATTGCCAAAATCAGTCGACTTGGCCGTCCTCTATCGATAGTTGTCACAAACTGCTCCTATGTCCATCGTTAACGACTTGCACGTTTACCGATTAGCAACTTAAAACCGTTGCTGAGTCATCTCACGTGTTGGTAAAGTTTAGGTTATAACGCCCCTCTTGGTCAGTCAATCAATCAACAATAAATTATGAGATACATGCTTTGTGTATACACGCTAATTTTTACATTTTATCCAATCATCATTGGTCAATGCAAAAGACAATATATCTGATGCCAACATTGCCTCCCTTGCCTCATACGAGAAAACAATTCATAAGAGTGAGTAAGGTTTTGTCCGAATGATTAGGCTATGAATGCATCTTAGGCGGCTATCTTATCCTCCATCACAGCGCGATTGCTCAATATAGCTTACTATTGAGCATAAATTTGTTAAAGGACTCCTTTATCAACCAGTAATCACTGTTCTTTTTTAAACTTGAATTCTTTTGCTTTTCTTTATAAATCCACAACACAATCTCTTTCACTGTAGCATATCAATCATCTCCTAAAGGCGATGAGGAGAAGGTATACCAATGTTTGTTCACCCAAGGTAAGTGTTACCCAACTTGAAACATAGCCACTTTAGACCGGCGAATCCTAATCCCCATTAGCAACGCTAAACAATGGGCTTGGCACCACTTACTAGGTCCAATTTTTAAAGATTAGAAAACAGAACTCTTACCATTTATCTAGTCAGTTCTGAAGAAGATCGAGGGGCTGCTATTGATAGAGGCAAACCTACTTTGGGAGGGTCGGTTGACCACAGGCTGCTCAATAAGATCATGGCCCACAATCTTAGATATGAAGTGGGGTTTATGAATCCATTGATTAGCCTTTGAGTCGATTAATATGTGAAAATTTCCTTTAAAAATCGATAAATGGCTATTAGGATCAGCCTTTTGTTTTTAGTCAACATTTATGTTCAAGTCTAAGACGAAGTCCGCTACTATTTTTGACATATGTGCTTTAGTTTACTGCTCACTGGTAATCATGACAATGCCTTAACCAACTATAATGCCCTTGACCTTGCTTTTGAAAATCCTGCAAAGTACATGGATAGTTTTCAGTATTTTAAGGAGCCAACTTAAAAAATTGATCCCCATGATGTCGAGTCGACCGCCTTTCTCTGGATTTGGCTAGCGAGACGTGGTTTTTTGTGTCTCTAGCCTATTTCTGACCACGGAGTATCTAAACCAACCCACTTAATCGGATTTTGGAGGAAAATTTGTCTCAGACCCATTTGTGTTAAGTAGCCCTTACAAGCCGTGTATGTTATGGTCAATAAGAAATACCGCAGGAGTATGTGCGGTCCCTTTTGGGCTTTCGAACTCTAGTACAGTCTTATTGTCCTGAATTTGCACCTGCCATCTCAATGAGAAGCATCCTTTAATTCTTGACAAGTGAGCATTGATTCTCGATCTCTTGTCACTTTAAAGCCTCATACTTTTGGTGGTTATTTGAAATTATTCTATGAATTACACTTCCTTAAAGACCATCTCCCTTGAGCCAATCATTTGGCCCTACCTGGTTTAGAGAACTTCCTTCTTTCATAAAAGATGAAATGTCACTCCCTCGAACACAGTACATTAGGAGTACTTGACCAAGCATCCTTTGTGGTAGATTCTTGCATGTTGCGGTACAACTTAGTTCTACTCCTTAAGTTGTTTGCAGCTTTGAAATATATACCCCCTCTCAATGTGATCATCAACTTGGCCTAAGCCAAGGAATCCCTCCAGGCCCAAAGAGAGATTAAGGATGATTACTGCTAACCACATAAAGACTAGACAGGAATGTCGATCAATCGATGTAAGCCTTTCCCATGAAAAGCTTTGATAAGGATACATCGAGGGGTGTGATGGGATTTCAAGACTGATACTATCTTTATATTAATATATATGGTGCACTCCCCAACTGCTGGATAATTTTAGATATTGAGAACAGAAGTGCTGAGGGAGCTAAGCCAAAAGCTACAGGGACACTTCTTACTTTCCTTCAACTAAAAAAATTATGACTTACCATCTGCTTACTTACTGTCCCATTCCGTTCCACATGATTTGATCAATTTTTTTTACACGCATATTAAGAATTTAAGTGATATATTGTGTGTTTCTCATTCTATCCTTCAGAGAGAGAAGGGGAAGAAAGTGGGACAAGACAGAGAAAATGAGTTAGTCGAGTGTTAAATGTAAAAATAAATTAATAAAAAAGTGAAAGAAAGTGTGTCAGGAGAGAAAAAAATTAATTGATGGAGAGAAAAATATAATAAAAAAAAGTATAAAAAGAATAAATATGTAAAAGTACCTACGTAATCTTTCTTAATTTAGAGCTGAACAACTTTTGTAAAATGACCCAAAAAAGAGAGTCGATAACATTATACATTATGTGGGATGAAGGGAGTATGTCATAGCAATATTGTCAAAGCAGTAGTTGTTCTTTGTCCCAGTACACATTAGAGTAACATAACGGAGTTAATATCGCTTTTAATTGTGTTCAATTTGGCGAATGCCCCAATTACTGGTGCCTAGTGTAATAATTGACGGTACAGACCGATAAGGTATACCTCGTCGTTGTGAACTTCCAGAAGAGAAATGACAGTTTTTGGTGGACATTATTTAACGTGATGTACCAGAACAGATTCTATCTAGTGTTTCTTTTTGATGGGAGAGAGATATAGCAGCAGCTGGAGGACGTGCAGAAGCCCCACCAACCACCACTTGTCACTCCACTGTAGAAATGGAAATGGCTCAAAACAAGTAAAGAGATGTAACCCCAAAGGTGTGGGTGAAGTGATAACCACCCTCCTTGAAGAAATACCTCAAAGTCCGGAGTTTGAATTTTCATACCAATAAATCATATAAATTGTAATTTTGATTTTTTTCCAAAAAAAAAAGAGTATGAGATGTGAAGAGGGTAATTTTATGCATCTTCTTCTTATCTCCTAATTTCTGAAATTTTCAATGTGCCACTTGAAGCAAATGCAAGGCACATGGGTTGGGGGGGGGGGTGGGGGGGTTAATCTGGCCAGATATTTAGTAGGGGAAAGTAGGGAATGACCCCCTCTAGTTTACACGTTGTGCGATTTGCCCCCCTCCACTTCAAAGTTAAGCACTAAACCCCCCACAGTTACAGAAAATGGGTACCTTAGACGGATCCGTTATGAATAGCGTGAAATGACCAAAATACCCTTATTTCTTTATTAGCTAATGACCCCCTGTACTATGCATGGTGTGCAATTTCCCCGCCTCAAATTTAAATTACAATTTTTGCCCATGACCCTCCTCCTCTGGTCAACCCCGCTACAATTGGTGATTCACTGAGCACAACCACTTCACTGAACACAACCACTGGTCTTTTTCTCCGACCACCAGGGAGTTAAAAAAAAAAAAAGGAACCGCGATTGCCGTTAGGATTAGCAACGAATTTGCAAATTAAGCTTTTGAAATCCTAAAATTAGAGGATTTGAAACCCTGATTTAAAAATTAGGGTTTTGAAACCTTAAAATTAGGGTTCAAAACCCTGATTTGAAAATTAGGGTTTCTCTTCTCCTTCTCCAAATCTGACCCTGCCGCCGGCAGCCCAAGTGTCATCCTCACCCCACGCCGCCGGCAGCCTCTCTCGGCCAACCATCCGGCAGACTCGCCCCACACCACCACGCCGGCAAGCCCCTTGGCAAACCCACCCCACCACGCCGGCAAGCCCTTTGGCAAACCCACACTGCCGATTTCAATTCAATTCCATTTCAATTCAATTCAAATTTTCATCAATGCCGTGGAAGGGGAAGGGGAAGGGGGAGGGCTTTCGCGGCGACGGGGAAGGGGGAGGGCGGTCGCGGCGACGGGGAAGGGGAAGGGCGGTCGCTGCGACGGGGCCTTGGGAAGGGGGGGCGGTCGCGACGACGGGGAAGGGGAAGGGCGGTCGCTGCGACGGGGCCTTGGGAAGGGGGAGGGCGGTTGCGGCGACGGGGAAGGGGAAGGGGAAGGGCGGTCGCTGCGACGGGGAAGGGGAAGGGCGGTGCGGCGACAGGGAAGAGGGAGGCAGACAGGGAAATGAAGGGGTGCGGTGGTCGGGGGAGTTGACAGAATTGGGTTGGGGGGATAGGGGGGTTGGGTGGCGGGGGGTAGGGGGTTGGGGGGTGGGGTGGTTAGAATTAGGGTTTTTTTTTTTAATTTTCTTTTCTAAAAAGAGACAATGGGCAAAAATGTCATTTACAAAAAGAAATCGTTAGTCAGCGCGCGTGTTGACCACGCGCGTGTTGACCACGCGCTGTTATATTTAACGGTTTCCGTCTAAGGTGTCCATTTTCTGTAACTGTGGGGGGGTTTAGTGCTTAACTTTGAAGTGGAGGGGGGCAAATCGCACAACGTGTAAAGTAGAGGGGGTCATTCCCTACTTTCCCCTATTTAGTATGAAACAAGTCCAATAATGGCTTTAAACGCATAAGTGCCAGCTTGATATCATTATAAACAACTTGAAACCATCAAATGTATTTGATATCTTCATCCGGCCTTGTGAGATTTGGTATAGTACACGATGAAATCTACATTGATAAGGGAGGCCTCAATTAATGTTATCACTTGTGGGCGTACGTACTAAATCATGCAAACAAAATACTAATGAATGTGTGTTGTTTACTTTTAGTCTGAACTGTCCCATATGAGCGGATCAATGTAGTTGTTATTGATGATTTGTTCTGGGGTGTCAACCAAAGCCTAATAACATCGGATCTGACTGCCCAATTATTGAAACAACACGAACAGCTAAGCATGCCGAGTTTGCAGGCGGGGCAGCATGTCTCTTTAGCCAAAATGATATTCAATTCTATCAAAAGTTGCAAGTCTATTTTTGCATTCTTAAATGCTGGTATGAACTTTATTTTGTATCCAATAGACAGAGAGAGAGAGAGTGTTAAACCATTAGATAAGAAGAGGCCGACGGACGTAGATGGTCGACACCATTAATCTCAAGCCACCTATTTTTCTACGGTCGTAGAGTTCAGCAATATTGAGCAATCTTACTTCAAGCTCATAAAGTTTGCAATGATATGTAATTCTGTGTAGCTTATGCGTACCCAATTCATCGTGACCTTTATAGGAAACATCAACGTGCTTCATATATATATATATATATATATATATATATATATATATATATATATATATATACACACACACACACACATACTAGTAAGGATGTACGTGCTTTGCACGTTATATAGAAATTTAAAATAAAAATGTCATAAATCTTGATTAAAAACACAATCAAAATTATACTCCGTAATAAGTAAATCAGTTGTTAACTGTTAACTAATTAAAAACTTGAATTATGGAAAGTTCAAAATATGATCTTACTTTCGAATCTAAATTGTTAATGTCAATTATCATCAATATTTGTTACTACTTATCATACTTATTTCTTTTGTCGCATCAAGTTACCTCTAAAGAGAATCCTAGATGTTTCATATCATATCTTGTTATCCAATATACATTGTCATTGTAATCAGTTTCAAACATCTTACATAAATATATAATTCTCAAGCATTATAAGTTTGATATTGAAGTAACAAAAGTAAAGACAATTAGTGTTTAGTGTGTGTGTATATATATATATATATATATATATATATATATATATATATATATATATATATACCGGAGTTGTCCAATTTTTTGTAATATATATTTATGGCATGTATATAAGTCTAGAATATAAAACTGAGAAAAAGCTTGAATTAACACTAAGTGATATTAATGAAAGAAAAAAAATTAACCCAAAAAGAATTGTAAATAATAAAATGTCTTAATAAAAGGAGTTACGATTAATAAATGTAAAACAAACTTTAGAAAATGTAAGGAGTTAGGAGTGTAAATGTTATATCTTTGAAATCAAGAATCAAATGAATCCAATAGATCTAGCATGACACATATAGAAACTTAATTGTTTAGGTAACAAATTTAATACTTGTATGTTTTAAGGATGTTTCTAAAATTTTCTATCTTTCACTTATAAGGTTTTAGCCATTTTTCCTACAAACATCACCACTAAAATTCAAAATATCATCACTATGCCTCTCTTTTATGTTTACTTAGCACCTTATTCATCTCAGTAGTATAATAATAAGGTTACTAATTTAGTTGTGCATGTAATTTGGCATATATTTGCCATAAGAATTTTATTTTTAATGCAAATTTATATGATAATACCTCAGTTACTCATCTAAAAATTCAATATATATATATATATATGTGTGTGTGCGCGCGTGTGCGCGCGCGCGCGCGCACACGCGCGCACGCATGTGTGTATGTGTGTCCTTATGAGATTTTTACTACAAAATGAAAGTGTAAACTTGATATGAGAGAATGATAATGAATGAAATATTTTCAATAATGTTCACAAATCTAAATTTTTATATAAATAATCATTACGTTTATAAAATAAATACAAACTCAACAAATGTTCATCAACAATAATTATTAACTCAAATCATTCATCAAATAATAAGACCTGTAATTATCAAAACAAAAAGGTAAAAAAATATTACCTATGAGATAAGGTTTTAAGAGTTAAGAAAATTATAATAACCCATTATTTTACCAAATACAAAATAACACATAAATTTATCATTTAAGCAAAAAAAGGAAAGCCTAGTCGAATTTGTAGATAATCGGATTTAGTCTCATGATAATAAATTTAAATTTGTAATCATATATATGCAAAAGTTGGTAGATGCAATAGGTAGTCCAGCTTAAACAATATATGAATAAGGAACGTGATAATACTTGAATTTATGAACGATTCACTAAGGAGTAGGAAAATTAAGGTGTTCAGTTTATCAATTTTGATGTTGGTAAGTATTAAGGTTAAGTTTTGATATTTTTTCCTTAAAGGTAAAAAGGACTTAGCATTATATTTATACGATTGGGCTAGATCTACTCTCGCTTGTTGAATGCAATTCTTAATTTTGTCAATAAAAGATATAGTAGTGAATATTTAACCTCTTTAACAACTAAATATTAGAATTTACCCAATTATATTGTATTTTGCCTCACCTTTTTAAAAATAAAAAACACACTAAAATTTTGTAGACTCTATAAATTTAAAAACGTATTTTATAGAATAGAAAATGTTTAACCATTAAACCTCTTGGGATCATTTTATACAAGGTATTTAAGAAAAGAGCCTTGACATCTTATAAGAATTTTTTCAGTAATCAGAAAGTATGCAAAAGTTTAAAAGTGATTTTATAAGATTTCTATAGGGTTCCCCCCCCCCCCCCCCCCTCTAATTCAAAAACGGTATTTAATGGAAAGAAAAAGTTTTAAGTGAAAAATATTCCTAATCACTCGTAATCTTGTAAAAAGATTTCAACTTTAAAAGTGCATCTTAAGGAAAGAAAAGATTAGTCATTTAAACCCATATGTGTTTATATATATATATATATATATATATATATATATATATATATATCCATTGATAGCGCAAGTAAAATATGAGAAGTTACTAGCGCGATCTGGCCGTCCACGAGCGATCTGTGGACGGTCCAGATCTTTTTTTACGTTTTTTTTAAGTACGTCCGCTACATTATGTAGCGGAAGATTTTTTGACAAAAATACCCTCCAACTTAAAAACAGCCCGTCCGCTACATTATGTAGCGGACAAGTTCATTTTACTTAGAAATGCTATTCAACTGCTCACTTAGACTCTTGGGATCATTTTGGCTGTAACCAAGTCTAGAAGACATGATAGGAGCATCCCATCCAACTGCACCAAAGGCAAAAGCCAGCCCAGAAGAGATCAAAACATTTGAAGAAGAATCTAGGCCAATCCTGTCAGCCTGCTACTGCTGTAATAGTTGCTGCATTTGGTGTTGGCCGTTAAAAACATCTTCATTGATCAATGAAGAGAAAACGTCGTCGGTGTAGTAATAAATGTCATCATCATCTTCCACCATTAAATTCACCAAGACAACACAGACAAATAGATACCCACCACCGCAACAGCCGCTGTCGCCGCCTTCAATCAGTGTCGCCACCGACCGTCTACCCTCCGATTTCACTCACTAATTCCGCAAATCTCGTTACGAAAATGTCGGTTTCAGCAATTTCGAGATCTGCTATGACAGCCTCATTTCGAGATTTTCCATCTTCAGAGAATGGGTACGAGGGAGAGGGAGAATATGGAGAGAACGAGAGATGAGGAAGGGAGAGAAAATGAAAAGAGTTCTCTCTTTTCCAGATCTGACACATTGGGTCTTTTCAGAAAATTAATATTCATCCGCTACATAATGCAGTGGATGAAAGAGAGAAAAAAAAGTGTTAGAAAACTTGTCCGCTACATAATGTAGCGGATGAGAGACAGAGATAGAGTGTCAGAGTATTAATGAGAGAAAGAGAAAAAAAATGTCAGAAAAGTCTGTCCGCTACATAATGTAGCGGACGGACTGTTTTTAAGTTATAGGGTATTTTTGTCAAAAAATCGTCCGCTACATGATATAGCAGAAGAACTTAAAAAAAACATAAAAAAAAAAGATCTGGACCGTCCACAGATCGCGCGTAGACGGCCAGATCGCGCTAGCAACTTCTCCTATTTTACTAGCGCTATCAATGGATCAGCTTCCACACACACACACACACACACACACACACACACACACACACACACACACACATATATATATATATATATATATATATATATATATATAAGGAGCTGATCCATTACTAGCGCTAGCAACTTAACCCAAGTTGCTAGCGCGATCTGACCGTCCACACGCGAGAATGGATAGTCATATCGCGAGCCACAACAGTAATTTTTTTTATAGTCCGCAACATAATGTAGTGGACGGTAAATTATCGTCCACTACATTATGTTGCGGATGACCAAATAACGCTAGCAATGGATCATATATATATATATATATATATATATATATATATATATATATATATATATATATATATATATGTATGGGAGCTGATCCATTGACAGCGCTAGCAAGTTGCTAGCGCTGTTTGGCCGTTCGCTACATAATGTAGCGGACGATAATTTACCGTCCGCTACATTATGTAGCGGACGGTGAAAAAATTCGCTGTTGTGGCGCGTGATCTGGCCGTTCAATCTTGCCCATGGACGGTCAGATCGCGCTAGCAACTTGGGTTAAGTTACTAGCGCTATGATTTTATCAGCTCCCTATATATATATATATATATATATATATATATATATATATATATATATATATGGAGGCCGATCCACACCCACCGGTGGAGAAATTGTTATTTCTCCACCGAACCGCTGCAAAGAGCAGCGGTTGCAATGAAAGGGAAAAAACCCAACCGCAACAAAGTGTTGCGGTTGGGAATTATTTGCCAAAAAAACCAACCGCAACACTTTGTTGCGGTTGTTGCATTTTTTTCAAAAAAAAAGGACATATATATATATATATATATATATTATAATAATAATAAAAAGGACATGAAAGGACAATGGAGAAAACCCAACCGCCACACTTAGTGGCGGTTGGTATCATTGCAAATTTTTTTTTTTGTCGCTAAGGGTGAAAACTTAATTAGCAGTTTTTCACGAATTTATAAAAAATAGCTAGAGCTAGATTTTACCAAATTGCAAAAAAGAGGCCGTAGTTATTTTTAAAAGATCTATATCAGGGAAAATTTTCAGATTTTTCCAAAAACTGGAAAGGGGTTAACTGAAACGGGGAACCTTGTAACTTTGCAGTATAATTTAAAATATCAAGCTAGCGCAATTTCGTGCGAAACTTTTATGAGAACCCTAGGATGTTGGGAAGTTCCATTTTCCAGGATTTTGGGCCATTCTGAAATTGTTAGCTAATTTTTTGGCAATACTTTGTTGCGGTTGTTGCATTTTTTTCAAAAGGACATATATATTATAATAATAATAAAAAGGACATGAAAGGACAATGGAAGGACATGGAGAAAACCCCAACCGCCACACTTAGTGGCGGTTGGTATCATTGCAAAAAAAAAAAATTTCTGTCGCTAAAGGTGAAAACTTAATTAGCAGTTTTTCACGAATTTATAAAAAATAGCTAGAGCTAGATTTTGCCAAATTGCAAAAAAGAGACCGTAGTTATTTTTAAAAGATCTATATCAGGAAAAAATTTCAGATTTTTCCAAAAACTGGAAAGGGGTTAACTGAAACGGGGAACCTTGTAACTTTGCAGTATAATTTAAAATATCAAGCTAGCGCGATTTCGTGCGAAACTTTTATGAGAACCCTAGGATGTTAGGAAGTTCCATTTTCCAGGATTTTGGGCCATTCTGAAATTGTTAGCTAATTTTTTGGCCAAACAGTGCAATTTTTTGGGAAATGGACCTAAAAAAATTAGCCCGTTCGGCCAAACAATTAGCTAACGACTTCGGAATGACCCGAAGTCCTGGAAAATGGAACTTCGTAACATCCTAGGATTCTCATAAAAGTTTTACCAAAATCGCGCTAGCTTGATATTTTAAATTATACTACAAAGTTACAAGGTTCCCTGTTTCAGTTAACCCCTTTCCAGTCTTTAGAAAAATCTGAAATTTTTTCCTGATATAGATCTTTTAAAAATAACTATTGTCTCTTTTTTGTAATTTGGCAAAATCTAGCTCTAGCTATTTTTTATAAATTCGTGAAAAACTGCTAATTAAGTTTTCACCTTTAGCGACAGAAATTTTTTTTTTTTTGCAATGATACCAACCGCCACTAAGTGTGGCGGTTGGGTTTTCTCCATTGTCCTTTCATGTCCTTTTTATTATTATTATTATAATATATATATATCCTTTTTTTTTGAAAAAAATGCAACAACCGCAACAAAGTGTTGCGGTTGGGTTTTTTGGCAAATAGTTCCCAGCCGCAACACTTTGTTGCGGCCGCGACACTTTGTTGCGGCCGCGACACTTTGTGGTTGGGTTTTTTCCCTTTCACTGCAACCGCTGCTCTTTGCAGCGGTTCGGTGGAGAAATAACAATTTCTCCACCGGTGGGTGTGGATCGGCCCCCTATATATATATATACTAGCGCTAGCAACTTAACTCAAGTTGTTAGCGCGATTTGGCCGTCCACACGCGAGAATGGACGGTCATATCGCGAACCACAACAGTTTTTTTTTATAGTTCGCAACATAATGTAGCGGACGGTAAATTATCGTCCGCTACATTATGTTGCGGACGCCAAATAACGCTAGCAATGGATCATGACCCATATATATATATATATATATATATATATATATATATACACATACATATATATATGTACACATACATATATATATGTATGTATATACATATATATATATATATATATATATGTATCTATGTATGTATGTATGTATGTATATATATAGAGCTAATTCCTTGATAGCGCTAGCAAAATAGGAGAATTTGCTAGCTCGATCTGGCCGTCCACGTGCGATCTGTGGACGGTCCATATCTTTTTTTTGTATTTTTTTAAGTCCGTCCGCTACATTATGTAGCAAATAATTTTTTGACAAAAATACTCTCCGACTTAAAAAGAGTCCGTCCGCTACATTATGTAGCGGACAAGTTTTCAGACATTTTTTTTCTCTTTCTGTCATTAATGTTCTGACAAAAATGACAGAGTCCGTTACGTCCGCTATATTATGTAGCGAACAAGTTTTCAAACCTTTTTTCTCTTTCTGTCATTAATGTTCTTACAGAAATGACAGAGTCCGTTACGTCCACTACATTATGTAGCGAACAAGTTTTCAGACCTTTGTTCTCTTTCGGTCATTAATGTTCTAATAGCTTGTCCATTACATTATGTAGCGAATGGCAACTATGTTCTTCCTTTGAACAAACTATGTTCTTCTCGCTCTTTCCCTCTTGAATTTTTATGATATTTTCCTTTGAACAAACTGTGTTAATCATCATTTTCACATTCTTGTTAAAAAATGCCAAGAAGTTCAACATGAAGAAAGACTGTAGAAAAGGGTTCTTCTTCCCTTGGACTCAGCAATCTGCCACCTCTTGTATCCATCAGGTTAATCTTGAATTCACCATATTAGACGACATGACCCTCACCATTAAGCTCTCTCCAACTAAGGCACTACCCACCGCATATTCGACCCTTCTTTTCTCTGTTGTAGCTCCACCATGAAGAAGAAGAAAACTAGAGCCACAACCTATTCACAAATGCAGTCTCCACCAAATAGAAAAAAAAAGAGAGAGAACATGGTCAAAGACATAAACAAATGAGACACGACCATAACCTTTCCACCACTTTTGTGAAAGCCACCACCATCGACCACCTTCACCGTCTCACCCATCATCGATCCAACAACACTGTTCAACCACCATTAAATTGACCAAGACAAGATCTGATTCTGCACGAAGACAAATAAATACCCACCACTACAACAGCCACCGACGTCGCCTTCAATTGGTGTCTCCACCGACCATCTACCCTCCGATTTCACTTACTTATTCTGCAAATCTTGCTACGAAAATGTCGGTCTCTACAATTTTCGACACCAGGATTGCCGTCGTACCACATCCTACCTCCCTCCACCGTCGAAAACCATCGGCAGTGCGACGAAGGCAGTGCCTCCAAGAGTGGACAGCGGCTCTGGCAGTTTCGAGCTTGTGACGGCCTCCTTTCCAGATCTGCATCTTCATAATATAACATAGAGAAAGGGAGAAGATGAGAGGATGAGAGATGCGGAAGAGAGAGAAAAGAAAAGTTGTCTGTCTTTTTTTCAGGTCTGACATATGGATTGTCTCTTTTCCAGAGAATAAAAGGAGTTCTCTTTTTCTCGTCCGCTATATTATGTAGTGGACATATATAATTGGGGATTGAGGGATATTTTTGTCAAAAAATGGTCCGCTACATAATGTAGCGGACGGACTTTTAAAAACTCAAAAAAAAAAGATCTGGACCGTCCACAGATCGGCCGTGGACGGCCAGATCGGACTAGCAAATTCTCCTATTTTGTTAGCGCTATCAACGGATCAGCTCCCATATATATATATATATATATATATATATATATATATATATATATATATATATATATATATATATATATATATATATATATATATATGTGTGTGTGTGTGTGTGTGTGTGTGTGTGTGTGGAATGAAGAGTAAAAATATACACCAAGATTAACAGAGAAAGTTACAAACACGCCCAGATAGACAAGTAAAAGACACTTGTGATATATTTTAGAAAGAAGAGATTTTCAGGTAATGCAGGATTGCTCTTTAACCAACATTCAATCATCGTTCCAGTTTCACAACACAATTGAAAAATGCCTGCTAATATTCAGGTTTTACATGAAATATGATCGCAATCTACTGAACTCCTACTAGGGTCACCTTATATTTGTGCAGGAAATTCTTTTAGCATGCAGAAATTCAAGAACTTAACAACCAAACTAGCTCGTAACACATTTGGCACTAACACGTACGGTACATGGACTCGTTAAAAACGATTCCATTCGTGTGTGCATGTGTTGTTATAACCAACAATCAGCGTAGCAACATGCATCCCCGTTCAGAACTGCTCCCACTCCAACACACGCACACGCACGTGCACGTACACACAAAAGAAAAATGGAATAGAGGTGAACAGGAGGTGTAGCTTCTGCATGAGTTTCCACAGAAATCACAGAGAGGAGCAATAATATCACACTAACTTGGAATCCAATTGGGAAGATAGGATTCTCAATGCTTGGTGGCTGTTAAAGGAGATGGAATTATTGTCATCAGTTAGCAAAAGACCAGTACCCATGGGAAGATATACACAAGGCTAAACAAACTAGAGGTCAGAGAATAAGAGATGCTATAAAAAAATTACAGAGCACATGTCTGTATAGAAACATCATTTCCCTTTTCCTCTGGAATTCTCATTACCATATACTACTTGAAGAAAGAAAAAGTGCACTAAATGTTGACTCCATTGGTCTAGACCTGAACATGACCATGTAAGAACATATATCCAGTTCCCAAGAAAGAAATATTTCTCTCTCATCTTCATGATCTATCCGTTAACCCAGACAGTTTCAAATCTGAAACCACCACAGCATTACATGCCCCGCATACTATAAAGTAAATAAATCACTGCAATCATTTTAAGATCCTTCTGTTCCTGAGGTAAATCATATTCAATGGAAGGAAGAAAACGAAGAACAAAATCATTCTACTGATTAGTTCAGATGCAGTCTTCAACAAAGTGTCAAACCAAAAGTTTCTGCAGCGTTTAATGATTGAATCCCAACTTTAAAAGTGCTTGGGAACATAAAAAGGGAAACAGTATGCAGTCTTCAGTTTCATTCTAAAGATAAATGTCGTCTCATAACTTTTAATAGGACTAGGGTGCTGATCTCAAAAGGTCGGCAGAAATAGAGAAGCCAGTCCTGACTCAAAAACTTGCCTCACAAGTCCATAAAGAAAATCTTCAGAAACTAGAAGTTGATTGAGAAGGTTATAGGTGGGACGAGTGGTTCAATGCTTGTCTTGACAGTCTACTTTATGAGATACAATCCATGTCATGCTCATCAGCTAGAAGGTTGGCCAAATATGTAGTTCAAACAAGATAGAATTGCTTAACATGAAGATTAAGCATCATGATTTCTACTCTAACATCAATTTCCATAACGAGCACATTGTAATGTCGATCAGCCTTCCCAATATATGGATCCGGCACTGCATCATGCTCGCTTTCTTCACAAGGGAAGCAGATACAACGAATATAATATCATGAAACAACGGCACTATATCAAACAGAAACTTGAACGATATGAGAAGCAAAAGCAAATAGCCATTCACTAGTACAAAGGATCAACAAATATGGAATCAATCATCAAAAGGTGAAAAAGAAATTATCATTTATTATGATACCAGCTGCATAAGTTTGAACTTAATCCACTGGAAATCAAAGACAGAAATATTGTCTAAGAGAAACAGCATGCGTGCATTATGTACTCACCAAGAGGAACAGCAGGAATATAGTTCCAGGAGACGAAAAACTGGAGACTTACTAAAAGGAGCCAGTCAGCCTTTATGCTTAGTTTGATTGGTTATAAGCCTCGTGAAGAAAAGAAGTTAATTGTTCCAACTTAAACTCTTAAAAGTACCTCATCTCCCAACCCCACCAATTGTCTAAGCATTTTGTGGAACATACCACGAATTGGATGATGCATAGCTTTGATGTGCTTTATCCTTAATATATAGTTGTAATCAGCAGTCACCATTGTTATCGCCTTCACAGATTCCACCTATAGTTCTAGAGTACTACGAATTTTGAAAAAGAATAAACAAGACAGAGTCCGAAAATGATATCAGGTGAATGTTTGAGCTTATTCGAAGATGCATCATCATTAAATAATCATTCCAGATCCCTTGTTTTGCACATAATGAGACTACAACAAAAATAAAACGAGTCGGGAATAAGCAACTCAAGAGATGCTGCTACCAATCAATCACTCATCAAGGTTTATGGTGCGACAATAACTCGAGTTCATAACATCATCAGAAATTCTTGCTGTTACAACATAATATAATGAGAGCATGCTATAACAATTCGGTGATTGCAGCTATATATCATCAATAACTATGGTGATCCATAAATTAAGTTCCTAATAACATCAGAAAACACTTAATGTTTCTCTGCAAGATCCCCAACATTGGGTTCTAAAGTACTCTTTAAAGCCACACGATTTACAACAGGACTCATCTCTACATAGTGCTAAACTACAACAAGATCAATTAAATACACTGGGCACCAAGTTCAATATTTGCCATCTTTAGATGCTATCTCATTGGCATATCTCTAGCGAACACCCAGAATGCTGCTCAGCTTATTAACCCTTCATGCCAACGCTCACGATTAAGTCCATCTCTTGTTTCTGCCATTGAATCACTGATCCTATTTTACCCAAACAAGTAGATTCCACCAACTTCTGCACAGCCAACCTTATTGCTCATGAGCTCCTGTCATTATTAAACAATCTGTGAGCTCTATGACATTATTGCCACTATCCAACAACAGAAGCCGGCGAGGGGAAATAGACTGCTAGTCATGACTTAATTACACTTGTAGAAACTCCCGGATACAAAGACCAGAATCGAGGTATTCCTAACTGTTCTACAGAACCGAACCCTAACTGATTCCAATGCCTGCATCTCAAGAGGACATTCGCGATTCCCCAAGGACCCAATATCAACTACTCCAGCCAGAATACTAAGATCAACTACAGCAGCCACACTAACAAGAAAAATGCTACATCAAACTCTCTAGGAAGTTACTTCAGACAACAGATTTCACAAGAGTTACAAGCTGAATTGTGAATAAAAGGGGAAAAGGGAGGAACGCAAGTATTACCCCAATTCAATCATCCCCAGTTGGAAAAAGAGTGAGAACTTTCCTCCCACTGGCCGTGGTCGCCGACTCCAAATCCTCAACGTATGATGGCACCGCATTAGGCACCGGGGTCCCCATCCTATGAACCTGCTGCGGCTGCTGCTGCTGTGCCTGCCTCGCCATAAACGAGTGCTCGTATTGGCCATTCGGAGGCGACCCGAAATGCCCCACGTGCCTGTACTGCGACTGCAACTGAGGGTGGCCCGCCGCCGCGGCTACGGCCATCTGCTGGTGGTGCTGCTGCTGCAGCGCAGCCACCGGCACAAACGGCAAGAAGTGGTTGGAATTTGGCCTCACCGAGTGCAAAAAATGCGCCGGCACAGGCGAGCTGGCGAACAAGTGGTCCGTGGCGGCGTCGCCGGAGCTGCCTCCACCGCCACCTGGGCCGCCGGAGAGACCCTGCATACGCTTCAAATAAAGCCTGTATTTCTGCAAATGGCTCGCGACGTTCTCGCGGGTCAGCCCATCGACGCTCATGAGCTGCATTATGGTCTTCGGGACGGCGTTCTTGATCCCCAAGTGGGCCACGGCGTCCACGAACCGCTTGTGGAGCTGGGGCGTCCACACGAGGCGGGGCCTCTTGAGGGTGCGGGCGGGCTCGTCCGAACCAGCCCCGCCTCCGCAGCCCAGCTCGGAGGAGTCGAATTCGGCCGAGCTGGGCTGGGAATTCGGGGTCTGGGCAGCAGCGATTAGCGGCGGCGGGGCCTGGTGGTGCGTGGGCTGCTGTGGGCCGTTTGGGCTGCGGATGTCAAAGGCGATTGCGAGATCAGGGGTGATTAGGGTCTGGGACAAGGGCATGAGCTCCTCCGGGGACGGGAGCTCCTCTTCCCACTTTGAGAACCAATTAGACTCGTCCTCCTTCATTCTTGGCAACTTGTCGATTGAACCCAGATGGGGAATCCTTGTAAAGATGGAAATTTTGGCGATTCGGAGTTTCTATTTTTGTGGGCTTGTTTTGGTGGTTGGGGATTCTGTATGAACACAATAGAAAGAAAAGAATAAGGAAGCAAAGTGAAAAGGAGTGAATGAGTACGTAAGGAAGGTATAGACTAGAGAAAGGAAAGAATGGCCGCCTCTCTCTCTCTCTCTCCCTCCCTCCCTCCCTCCACAGAGACTGATTTGCAGGGGCAGAGAGGAAGAAGAAGGAAATGGAGGTTTTGGGGTGGAGGGGTGTTCGAGGTGGATCTTGTATTCTTCCTTGGAGGAGGCTTTTTATTATGGTTACTGTTGGTGATGCTTTTTCTCTTGTGATTTTGTATGTGGGATGGGTGATTTCTATTTTTTCTTTTTCTATTTTTTTTTCCGGGATTTGGGGGTCTTTATATTTATTAGCACTTAGCAGTAGTACTACGTCTACGAGAGTGAGTGTGACATAAAATGATTCTCTTTTATTTTATTTTTATTTGTACAGCTATTTTTTGTGTATAAATAAATATACATTCAGGTCTACTAATATTCTCAGGGCGCGTGCACCACGCACGATCCACTTGTAATAACCCAAGAGTTCTCTGCTTCTCTCATAGTATTATATTTTATTTAAAGTCGAAATTCAAATGGTTTCCACTTCATTAATGGAGAACCCTAACTTTAGAAGAGTGAATCTATTGCCCTGTAAACCAGAGATGTATGGTTTTTCCGTTAAGGTTGTGCACCAAATTGTTCTACAATCGTCTATTACAAAAATAAAAAATAAAAAAATTGCAACATATCATCTAAGTGTCATTGGCAGCAAACACCGGTTACCATGTGACACAAGTCATCACAAGTGACATTAAAAGGTAAAATATGTAGCTAGAAGCAACGATTCCATGCGCCACATATCAGAATTGTCACTGAAAATAATATTTTATGCGAGACTGGATAGTGTGAGTATGCTTCAACTCTGGAGTGAGAATATCAACTCCGTGATGTTATCAGAGATACTGCGTTCCAAGTCAATGTAGCAAAATTATTACCGTGAGACACAATTGGAAAAGAAGAAACAAAACAACTATGTACATGCTAAAGGAGCGTGTGCAAAAGGAGCAAAGGAGAGTAGGAATGGAAATTGGGGGGTGGGGGGGGGGGGGGGTGTATTAGGGATTAGGGAAAGATTGTTGAGTTAGGAAGGGGAGAGAAAATGCAAAGTTAGGTCACTTTGTGAGTATTCTTTTTTTGGGTTTGGGAGGATAGTGTCCCTTTTGCTTGAAAGGGAATAATTTTGGGTGCTCGATATGCCTGCCGCATGGGTGTCCGGATCAAATCATAAGCTATTCACAAGTGAACTCTGTACCTTTGCACTCTACTGCAGTATCCACTTCATTGGGTTCTCTCTTTTATTTTATCTAGCGTGCAATATTCAGTCTAAGCGTTTCAAATGGATGCAGAACGCATCAGGTATTTGTTACCTTGAAAATTGCTGTCACTTATTTCGATATTACTTGCCAAAAGAGATTATAATGGCATCTCCTTCATTCCTAAGGATAAAAATGCTTTAATAGTCAGGTTTCATTCCAGAGGATATCTACGGCTTTGGTCAAAAGTCAATTTTTTTTTTTAGTTTTAATGGTCGATCTTGTGTTCATGCTTGAGAAAAAGACATTAATAACCTTTTTTTGACTACTATTTTAAATTCAAGTCAAAAAGTCAAAAGCATCTCATGGCATACAGTGTACAATGCACAGACTGCACTCACCTGCACAATAACTCAATAACAAAAAATCAAACGGAAAAAGAAAAAGGCAAATGCTAACAAATGCATCGAGGGCACTTGTGCAGGTGTAATTAATGAGCTTTTTGCACTAAATATAAAAAGATTAGTTACATAATTCTTGGTGACCTTAATCTTGGCAAATATGATTTTCAAATATACCAAACTTACCCTATTCACTTCGTCAAATTAAACCTAAGTCCATATTACCGTATTAAAAGTTTACTTCATTCCGTCGAGTTTATTCTAGAAATTTTTTATTCATTATAGCTTGTTTTATCCGAATATGTAACTTTTAACCCTAAAATATTTTCTTTTGGAAGTAATTTCGTCTTCCGTTCAAAACAATTTTTGACTTTAATAAAATCTAAATCATTTCCAACTTTGTTTCGTTGTGAGAAATGCTACAGAGTTTAGTTTTTTGGGTGGATATTACGCTTTCACGTTTTTTCTTCCTTAATTAGTTCTACGAAAATTATGTAGTTGGTTGAAGGTGTTGAAAAAAAAAAACCCACAAAGCAAACTAAAGAAAAATTGCCTCAAGGGCATTTTGGGAATATTAGAAACTAGATTAGTTTGTTTCCAAATTTTGTTGGAGAAATCAAAAAACAATTGACTTCACAATAATTTTGTTTTGAATTTCTACTTACATTAACGGTGAATTTATGCACTATTAAAATGTTGTTTAATCAGTGCTCTTAGGACACTCATTAGCAAGACCAAACAGAAGAATGACTAGAAACCTAACACAATGTTGTTTACTGCACAAAGAAACATTAAGTTGTTGGGAGATGTAGTTTCAAAACAAGGATGACAAAATTGTGGTTGACCTATACATGAGAAATACAAAAAAAAAAAAAAGAACTTGCAAGTTCAGTCATGCTAACACAGTAACACCGGACTGGGACATTATGTAGTCCAACAAGCTTACAAGAACCTCGTCTTTAAATTCACTCCCTTCAACCTCATCAACACCAGCCCTGATTTTTGGTACAATGACAAGTAGAAACTAGCCGGAAGAACAAAAATGCAATGTGCAGAGACTGAGAAGCTGGTCCTCAAATGAAGAAGAAGATGAATGCGCCAGTTCTTGCTCCTCAAGCGATCAAAATACTATAACCCTTGTACTGTCCAACTACCAACACAAACAAGCATATCAATGAGGTCAAATCCGTTGATGTCCTGAAAGTCTACCTCGCTCATTTGTTGCAGCTTTCACCACGAGCTCATATTGGTATGTGCAGAAATATGCAGCCTTCAGGAACACAAAGATACGCAGAAAAGACGGAACTTTTATCTTGCCAATGTTGCCAAGACAACACTGGTATAGCCACAGGCCAAAACTTGAACTGGAAGTTCATATTTTTACCTCCCTAGAGATCACAGATCTGTAGCACAAAATGACCTTCACGTCTCCAAGAAAGTCTTAGTGTGATATATGCTTGTGAGTAGAATTTGCCTTCAATTGTGAAAGAGCTGCTGGGAACTGATAAATGAA
This sequence comes from Escallonia herrerae, assembly GCA_033070095.1. Taxonomy (NCBI): domain Eukaryota; kingdom Viridiplantae; phylum Streptophyta; class Magnoliopsida; order Escalloniales; family Escalloniaceae; genus Escallonia; species Escallonia herrerae. The sequence continues at coordinate 13,841 of JAVXUP010002451.1, read as the reverse complement.
CAGCGCAGTAGATTTAATCAGAATCCTGCTTCACCAAAATACACAATATTTTTAGTTGCATGTACCACTGGAACGTGTTAGTGTACAAATTGTTTATCGCAGAAAAAAGTAAAGCAAGAATTTGTTAAAATAATCTTGTAGAGAGTAGGGCAGCCTACATAATGCCAAAGTCTCAAAAGCACCTGGTATGAACAAACAAAAATGCAGGAGAAACGGATGAACCTGCTGAGACAACCGGAAGCCTAATGCCCCAAGCATCTAGCCTTCCATGATGTTTCCACCATCTATCTATCGCAAGCAAACAAGTACTGCCTGCCATAACATTCGCCAACTTTGACACTACCTGCCTACTGAGTCATTCAAACCCCTAGATTCCCCGCTCATCACCAACAACCGCGGTCAACGGCCCCACCGCATAACAAAGTCTTCTTCAAAAGGGACAGCCAAAGGAGATATCTGAGTTCATGGGCAGAGTCTTACAAGGCCAATCTTGCCCCAACCATCCTCTTGATGTGAGATATATCCGGGCTTGACATTGTTTGCCCCCAAACATTGGCAACCCAACTAGAAAGCCCAGCCCGAGCTTTCAAGAATCAGCTCTGATACAATCTGTTACAATCCGGGTGCAAAAAGGCCCACGACAGGGCAATGTCTCCCTCAAAAGAAAAAACAGAACAAATGCCACTCTCCAAATAAAAATTACAGACTTCAGCATCACCTGCCTACTGAGCATTGGACCTCAAATTCTCCAAGTACAGGCTTCATATAGACTCTTTGTCTGCTGCTAGTCAGGTTGATTCCACGAAACCATTGGATGTGAATATTGTTTGAGCCATTGTTAAAATAGCATGGTCGCTTAGACCAAACACCCTGAAGCTAAGACAGTTTGCAGCTAGCACCATGACAAACATCCCTGACGTCTCATATGTTTTCTACGAAACAAGAAGCAGCACCACAAATGTACCACACTCTTGGAGGGTATTAAGCGCAAAAGACTCGAAATTAGGGGCATTTGTGGAGAAGAGGATTGACTTTTAGTATCCAAAACTAGATCAAATGAATGCTACACACAACCAATTAAATGGGTGCTCTGATGGCAAGGACATGCATCTGCGTCCTCTTCATCAACATCAGTGGAACCCTAACCGCCTGCCATAGACACTGACAACGCTCTGCCAAGGCCATGACAGCTCAGTTGACCTCGACAAAGAACTTGCCAGCATGCCCTATCCGAGTTACTTAGATACTACTCCTGCAATCTAGGCTTGCTTTCTGCATACAAAAAATATGTTATAATTCAGCTCAAAACTCTGTACCTACTAAGAGAAAAACTTTTTCAAACCAAAAATGCATCCCGGTGGGAACCAAATCAATTAAAGCTGGGACATCCCGTAAGGGACAAATGTAGGATTCTTCGCTGCTTTCCCAAACCATCCCCCAACCCCCTCTCCTCCTCCTTTTCCCACCCTTTGCACCCACTAAAACCAGAAAAGGAGAAAAAAAACTAAATTGTTTGCAGATATCAAAGTTGCTGCTTTAATCCTTCCTCAGCTTAATCAATATACACCTACGAAAAGCACAAGGACACCACTAAACAAGCATTTTTCACAGCAAATCAGCAATCATGGCATTTTGTTAGGGAACCTTGCGAGGCACCACTCTCAAAATTTCTCTTCTTGTTTCCCAGGGCATGTTGAGGTGGGCAGTGAGAGCCTTAACATATATTTTGTGTATACAAATAAAAAAAGTATATGTTGCTAGTTAATTCTGGAATAGTATACGTGAACGTATAAATTGTTATTCCTATCCTTGCAAATGTCATTTTTAATGTGCATGATATCTTCTATTAGTTTCTTCAGCGGATGCAAGTCATGAGGCTCTCTTGTAACAAATTGAAAATTAAGGGTACTAGTTGGCGACACCAGTAGGATTCCAGCTACAACTTTGGCTAAATTGAAATTGGTTTAATAAAGAAAATTCATCACAACACCTCTAAAGAGGTGGCATCAAATCAAATATCAGCCCGCTTAGACTTTAACGCATCATCAGCCAAAACAGTGCTTTTACAAAAGTTTGACATCCTCTCCATTTAAATCATCCAGAGATAAACAAGAACTTAAGTATAGTAAACACTCATACTATTTCTTTTTAGAACATGCTAACAAACTATCAACTCTCAGCATTGCTGTTTTTAAAGGGTAATACAGAATGACAGAACAAGCATCAATCGTGAAAATCATTGCCTAGGTTCTATGTTACATAAACCCTTCGGTTTTGCGTGAAGTACCCGTATCAGACACTCGACACTTGGACATGGGTATGGGATATGTGTCCGACACATCTCATAGGATATGCCATTATGATACTATCTTATAGTCTTTTGTTTAGTATAGTTGCTTTGAGTGGAGATAAGTTGTCAATTAAAACCAAATGCATCACATAAAACACCCTTTTGCCTTCGAAATAACTAAAAAGCAATAATAAATATGAACATTTTGCCGTGTCCCCGTGTCTTGCGTTTTTAAAATTAGACGAGTCCGACACTTGGACACGTATCCGATCCGGACACTTGTACCGAGTCCATGTAACATAGCCTAGGTTTCTACAATATGAAGATAAATCTTAGGTCTAGGGAAAAGAAGAAGTCGAATGAGATTAGAGGAAAGTTTTGAGATTAGACGTGCCAATTTTTCCCCAATCTATTAATTTTACAGCCAACATGTTACCCTCAAATAGCAGCTCCGACAGTCCCCCCAAGCTGGTGCATTGAAGTCACACGTGCCCAGCTTTCATAGGAAGTTATGAAGCATAGTCACAATCCAGCTTTCTTTTTCTTTAGTGAAATGCCTGTCCAGGTCAATGTTTGGTTCTGCTGATGCTGTAAGGGATAGTGCGCAATGTTAATTGCACTCTTGTTGTCACAATACAACCTCATAGGATTGTCAAGTCGCACTGTAGCATTAAAATGGCATCCAACGCAACTCACAAACACCACGAACCATGGCTGTTAACTCTCCATCAGCGCTAGGCTTGAATGGCATGATCACTCCACCACCCAAGAATGTAAGGGGTGATCTCGTAGTTCTTGGTCTGTGAAGATGAGTAATTAGGTGTTTCAGTAGTTCATTGTTGAGGCCAAACCTGAATCTGTGCTCCAGAGATAGCTGTCCAGAACTGATAAGGGATATAAGGGTTCTTGGGAAGAGAGGATCCATGCGGCCCACAGGGACAATGCAGATCCCTAGAGTGAATGGAAAATTGGATGTAAACTGGATCTCACCTGAATCTCATCTATCCTCCTGAGAGGTTTGGTTTCAAACCCGGTTCGAACAGGATTACGCCATGCTTTGGATGATTAAGATCTCAGGGTCAGGCGCGGATGAGCACATTGAGCATCTCAGGGTCAGGTGTCGATGACACGCTGAGCTATATACTCTTTGTTTAAGACGTGAGGTCCTAAAGAGAAGTGTTGGATCTCCTGATTTCTGTTTAATCCAGAATTTTGCAACTACTGGATCCCTCATTGCTAATTAGATTGAAATAGTAATAAGCTTGTCCTATTTTATTGGGAAAGGTCACCCCCATCAACCTGTTTGTTCCCATTTTGCCAATAGACAGCCATCTCTCCTAATCAATGCAAATTCTCATATGTAAGTAACTAGACCAATGCAACGTCACAATGAAAATCCATATCAATAAACTAACCCTGACACCGAAAATCTGTATGCTCAGAATATAGAGTTGCGCTTGTGTGAGAGAGAGAAGGGGGGGTGTGAGGAGAGACCAATTACCAGAAAGTAGCCCAACTTGATCTGCTTGAGCATTGTTGATGGCCTATACCATCTCTTTCAGGATTTGTTTGGACGTGTCTTTGAAACTTTGCTAATAAATCATCATAGGATTGAACTTCCGTTGGCTGTATTTGTTTAATAGCCAATCTCAGATGTTCCATTGTTAATACTGAGGCATCAAGGCTCTCCTGAGATCGTAAAACAAGCAAAGGGAGGAAGAAATTTCACTCAACAATCCCAAGCAATCTAATTTATTCCATAGAAATCCAAGAAGCACAAAAGAAGTCAACAAACTTCTATAGCTGCAACAGCGGCTTCTCGGCAGATTAGCGATATATCGGCCCCAGTACAGCCTTCAGTAAGAAGAGCTAGGTCCTTAATGCACACATCAGCACTGCATGGCATTTTGCGCAAGTGGACATGGAATATCTCCTCACGGTCTGCTTGATTTGGTGGTCCAACATATAGCAGCCGGTCAAATCGTCCTGTCAAATTTTGATAGGTAATCAGGACCATAAAAAGTTGCAAAAAAGGAGAAATATGTAAATAGAAAAAAGTTGGGCATCTCATTCAGGGAGAGAATGATGGCACCTGGTCTTAGAAGGGCAAGATCGATCTTATCTGGCCTATTAGTTGCAGCAATAACAGTCACATTAACCCTTTGGTGCAAACCTAAGTTACAAAGGAATTTCTTAATTATTGCAGAAGAGATTGGAAATGACAAAAAGGAGTTAATTCCATATCAAATGTTTATCTAACTTCAGTTCAACAGATAAATCCAATAACTCAGACTTGCAGGCAAGGAAAATCTAGTAGATATTCTTACATCTCAGCCAAGGCTCAAGAAGAAGAGAGAAACTTCTTATCAGAGAATCAGGTGCTTAGATGAGTTACTTCTTTTAATAAGCATATTAGATTAAGTTACTTACCATCCAATTCAACAAGAAGTTGACTCATAACCCGATCAGCAACTGAAACCCCATCACTTTCCTTCCCACGAGTCACAGCCAGACCATCTATTTCATCAAAAAATATAATTGATGGAGCATTTGCTCTTGCCTTTGCAAACAGAGACCTTACAGCCTTCTCAGATTCACCGACCCATTTACTGAAAAGTTCTGGGCCCTTTACTGGAAATTCAACCCAGCTTCAGAAGCAACTGCTCGAGCCAAAAGGGTTTTGCTGCAGCCAGGTGGCCCAAACATCAAGACCCCTGTTGGAGGGCGGGTTCCGATCCGCTCAAAAGCATCCCTGTGTTTTTGAGGCCATTCTACGGCTTCCATCAACTGCATCTTAACCTCTTTCTGGCCACCAACATCTTCCCATTTCACCTTCGGAACCTCGAGTACTACCTAATTGTAGTAAGACAAAGGAGACGCAGAAATTATAAAAAGATAAGAGAAAGAGGGGAGAGAGAGGGAAAGGGGGGAAGAGAGGATGAGGAGGGGGGGGGGGGGGGGGCAATGTTCTTGTAATCCGTTGCCCAGACACAGAATAATCATCCAAGCACCCCTATTCAGGTGCCCGACTAAGGTCCCTCTGCCCTTAGACACTGGTATCCTTCTTTAATTGGTGACATCGTGACATCGACAGGCTTTGATACCTGTCGATATGAAAACACAAGAAGCTAAATCTAAGACTGGGTCAAACACTACAACATTTCCATCAGCATGATTCTTAGATGTAGGGCCGAAGGTTTAGACATTCTGAGATTGCTTTGGTGGTTTAGCCATCATGGAACCTAATAGACCAAGAGATTGAATTGCGTGAAAATGGGCCGTTTAGAAAAGAAGCAGATCAGTAAGAAGACAAATATATTGCAGAATCCAACTCTCTTGGTGCTGGGACCATTTTGAAGTCATAAAGGTCCCTGTTGGCATAGTCATGGTACACTCTCTCGGATTCTCAGTAATGGACTCAGGTGTAAAATAAATATGCCAACATATGTACCCTAGGATACATTAAACATACCTCTCTCATGGCACTTGGCCTTATTTTCATTCTTGCCTTCTCGAAATCTTGAAAAGCCAACCTCAAAATGCTTTCCTCAGCGACACAAGTCCTAGTCAGCTTTCCTCCATTCTGAAACTCTGATAAAACAGGCAATTCTGAAATAGATAGAGATGCAGACTCCAGATTATCCACCAGAGAGTGGTTTTTTTTTGGCGTCTAAACAGTTACCTTCCGTTATACCAGAAGAGCAACCATCATCCACAATAGACACTCTCTCGCAACGTGACTCATCTTGATAGTTCTTCAAGGAAACATGACGCCTTAGACAAACCAAGGCAGCTTCATTGCAGAGAGAAGCTAGGTCAGCACCTACAAAACCATGTGTAGCCGTAGCAAGATATTGAACTTCAGTATCTGAAAGAGAGTGCTCTGTTTCCCTGAGAAGAGCAAGCAGTATATCATGACGTTGGTTGGGAGATGGCACACCTGCATATAAATGGCTTTAAGAAAGGGAAACATATTTGATAGCAGACAATACACAACAAACTAAACTCTTGTAAAAGTTGCCTACTCAATGTGCAAGAAATGAACGTGTATCTTATTTTAAGATTTAAGAAAAAGGCCATACTTTCCTCAGACCCTGCAACGGCAGGAGGCTATTCTACTGTTGCTGCTCTATTCAGATGCTAGGGTGGCTTAGAGTAGATGATATGAACTTGGGATTCCAGAACCTTCTACTTTTCTAAAGGAAATACCAACCATAAGAATATAAGAACCTTCAGAGAGAAGAGGTGTTGTTACCAGGCACAAATTCCTTACTAGTTACTTTCTGTTAGAGTATAAGAAGCTTTGAGGACATGGCTGTTCTTATGTAATTCCTTCTAAGATCTTTGCTACATCCTCACTTCCCTTAAAATTCTTATATGAACAGCTTAATACCTCAATTACATTGTCCCGCTTTAGGGATTGACTTTTACTCCCTCCCTCCTTTTAGTCGCGTGCACACAGATTGTGCCCCCATGTTTCAAGGGAAACAAATATCTTGAATTTACAAGATCCTTCAAACTAATCCATGTTACATATGTAGGTATATGCAGCCTTTCCACAATGACGAGGGTAAATTTGCGAACAACTCTCTCCCTAGACTCCGTAATGGCAGGAGCCTCGGGCAGGCCCCACTCTTTTTTTTTTTTTTAAGTTATTTACATACAAGTTATTCTATACTCCCTCCATCTACAACTTATGTCCTCTATGATTTAGCACGCCATTTCGCGAGAGCACATTAGCGTAATTGTGGGGTGGGGGGTGGGGGGAGGGGAACCACATTACAAATGTTTTCTTATCCACTTATGCCCTTATTATGTTGTTTGCTGCAACGATTTTGCATAATTGGCATTTTTTAATGCTAAATAATAGGGCTATACAAGGAAGAACGATTTTAAGCTTTTTAATAAAATCACAAAACAGAAAAGAGGAAAGTCTTTTGTAGCTGGAGGGAGTACATACTAGTCAAAAAAGTTGTCTATATACAAGTATCTCACGTCAAATTGTAAATTATTAGAATATTCAAGATGGTGAGGTGTTTATTACATGAGGGTACATTTTGGCACATGATTATTTTTTTTAGTCCTGTAGGATATTTACCTACATCCTATCAAGGTTTTCATATATCATTAAGCTGTTCGACTAGAGATTGGTTGTATAATGCATTTCATTTTTTTTTTTGTTTCTTGGTTCTTTGATTTCTAGTTGACATTTTTCTTGGTCGAATTCAGGTTATCTCCCTCTTTATCTTCTTTCTTGTTCTGATATCTCATGTTTGGTTCACTTCTGGCAGTATTATGATGTGGCGTCACTGATGATGCCGGTAGATCTGGATATCCTGTAATGTGACGTCCAGTTGTTCATTACTTTGTCATATTTTTTCGGGTTCTTGTTTTCGATCTGATTGCATTATTAGTGGTTGCAGATCTGGGATTTGTAATGGAATGGCAGTGGTTCATGATGGATAGGTAGTTCAAGGTTGTCAAATCAACACGTAAATCGTGTATCGAAATGCCAATTTGCATATAGCATACCATATCCACTCGTGTATCATAAGATAGGGATTGATCTTTTAACAGTAGTAAATATAAAAACAATACTAAAAGAACAAAATGAAAAATAACATGTTAGAAATGAATCATCTAGCATCGTAAATCTAGTCTAACACCTTCAGTCCATCACAGATTTCAGAAATGAAAGCCCTAAAATATATTTCGAAATTAGATTGCAGCCAGTCATTTCATCGTATGATAACGCGTATCAGAAGAAGTTTCGCGAGAAACAATCTCAATTTAAATACACATGTGACATTGTAGTCTGTTTCGTAACGTATTGTGTGTATGTAGTGTACATCATAAGATACTAAAAAAATGGGTGAAGGTGGGAACATATGCAGTTGTTCTCGGCTGTCTGTCCAAATGGAAGTTGAGGATGACTAGCGATTAGGTCAAACGTGATGTTGCGATACTGACATGATCTCAGGCACCGAGTTACCTCATTCAACTCCCGCCACACTCCAGCATCCTATGTACTGGTAGCCGCGACCAAAATATGGTACTCTGACGTCCTAGTAAACCAAAAGTGTGTGCACCAGATTTTGGTACTAGCGAACCGCGACTTCAAATAGCTAATGGATTAAGGGTCCCTCCAACATACCACACTAATCGACGAACCATGTAACCGGAGCCGTACAACATACCGAAGCCAATCATGAACCAGGGAACACTACGTTGGCACAAGGTTGGGTGGTAGTCATTTGGGTTACTTTCGCTGTTTTGATTAGCTTCACTTTAGCTTATTTGTGTTTCGGTTTTGCTCCTAACGAACTCATTAAGAGGAGCGCTATATAATATATTGAAGTAAAAAGATGGTGTGAAGGAATTGCGAAATTACCATATGCTTTAAAAGCTTAAACTGTTAGAGAATGTGCCCAACAGCGTTATCATGCTTAACACTCCCTCTCATGGAGACAAATCGATGCACAACAAATCAAGCTGCACCACCACCGAAGTGTATAAATAAACAAAGTGCAAATTGAACTACTAAAGAGGGACCAAATATGCAAGCGAGAAGAATTAAATCCAAGACCTTGCTAAAGTAGGCCTTTGATACCATGTTAAGTTGCCGGTTGATCGATATAATGTAAACCTCATAAGCGTTCTCATGCATTATCCAAGTTACTCCAATTCAATGAAGTGTACAAGCGCACTAACAAAGCGTGTTACATTAAGTACATCTTGGTAACCAATGTCTGGTTGCTTATTAACTTGAGCAATAGTAGTTTCCCAATCAGAGAAGTCTATCATCAATGGTAAAAAGCAAATCGAGTTTTACGTTCTCCAAAAGCCAAAAGATGGACATACAGAAAGCGACTCTTATATAAGGGCATGGAAGGAAAAAGGAATGAGATAAAATACCACATATTACAATGCATCAAATTGGTCGTGACTGCCTAATTCAAACTTCAGTAATCTTAGACTACGACTTTAAAAAAGAATGGCTGACTCCCGATCTAGAAAAGTTGTCTTTAGTTCATAGCTTAGTTGCACAAAGCGGGGACGGGGACGGGGGCGGGAGCGGGAACGGGGGCGGGGGAGCGTAAGAACCTGGAAGAATTTAAGGTTGGGAGCGGCTTGAATAAATAAATTTGTTAGAGTATTACCATTTCTTGAATATAGCTTGGTAGAGGAAGGGAGAGAGGGAGGGAGGGCAACAACAAACAAGGAGGCTTTAAGGACTTGAAGGAAGAGAGAAACAAGGAATTGAGCCGAAAAGGGCTTGATTTCTAGGTACTCTCTCCATGCATCTCTGTCCAGCTGAAGGGATCGAGTTCCCATATGAGCTTGGGACGAGATCCCGTGGAGCTCCTAACTTGGGATCGCAAAAGCGAGTTTCCGAGAGAGAAGCGTCACCATATGAGGAGTTTCCTGCAACTAAGGTTCATAGACTCCAATTTAAGCTTTAAAACAAGCCAAGCTATTTGGTAGGGGTCTTACTCTGCTCCGAAGTCCACAAAATTAGCAAATAAGTGCCGTAAAGAGTATAAAAAGCTATTTGAGCTTAGTTAGTGACAATATCCAAATTGTGGACCTCTAAAATTAAGCTTCAACAACAACTACTTGGCTTTTCTACAACCCACGAAAAAAATATATTTCTGGAGGGAAATTATTAGGTAATGGTTATAGCGTTATATATACTCTAGGTAGCACCAGTACGGAAACTGTGTCCGACACCGAAATCAAGCAGGAAACCGATACCGGAAGCCTCAACTCCCAGAAATCGGAATTTGGACACCGCAGGAGACTGCTGAATTTTGTCTATTTTTTGTATATATATGTGTTTCCTATGTTTCAAGCGCGTTCCACATCTAAAGTTGCACTACTTAGTTTCTTCCACCTTGTGGAGTCTTGCCAAACTTTGTTACAAATCTCCACAAAGGTTTACCTGGGTCGTCTGCCCTAATTGAACTTACTACACAGTACTAGCATCGCTTGAATCCATTTCTGATATCAGGTAAGAAACAAATTCCAGCCTCAATTTCAATAATAATGAAGGAGAGAAGCCAAAAATTGAAGACGTTGATTGGAGCGACATTAAAAAAAGTTGTTCTCTTTCTTGTTAGTAACAAAAGAAAGGACAGGGAGAGAGGAAACAATAGGGAAGAAAAGGAAAAAAAAATAAGAAATGAGAAACAGAAGTAACAAATTCATTTCTGACATCAAGTAAGAAAAAAATTCACTTGAACTTACTACACAGTACTAGCATCACTTGAATCCATTTCTGACATCAGGTAAGAAACAAATTCTAGCCTCAATTTCAATAATAATGAAGGAAGGATAGAAGCCAAAATTTGAAGACGTTGATTGGAATTAAATTAAAAAAGAAGTTGCCTTTCTTGTTAGTTACAAAAGGAAGGACAGGAAAAGAAAGGAAACAATACGGAAGAAAGGGAAAGAAAACAAGACATGAGAAACAGAAGTAACAGTCCATTAGAACGAAAAAAGAGATAATGATGAAAACGAAAGGAGAAGGAAAGAAGCAGCAACCGAAATCCTCTATCTCCTTCTTCGTCTTTATCTCTCTTGGATAGGCAGCACTGGCAGCAGCTAGCTAACAAAGGAATATATGTATGACCAGTCGCTATATCAGAGTTTGGCTAGATTTTCATCCCTAGAAAAAGCTCCAACTTTTCCTAATATTTTATCCCAACTCCCGTAGTAAGTTTCAAGTATTCATTTCAGCCTGATGCCTGTCCAAACTTCTACGTGAAGTGTCTGACATGGTGTCGATAACTAGAAAATGATAAAAAAAAAAATTTGGACACCTCACAAAGGTGTCCAACACGTGTCCGGAGGTGACGACAAATGTTGGACAAGATACCTCGACCCATAAGAGGTGTCCGTGCTTCATCGTATTACTGTTGGACCTGTCCCATGAACTCTTTAGTTTTCTGAGCAAATGGTAATTCAAAATGGTATTAGAGCTTTGGTTTGACAACTCCGGTAAGTACCTGTAAGTACCTTTAGTTCGTCACTTGCATGTGAGAAGGCATGCCAAACCATAAGGTCCTTTGTTGGGCCCATTTTCTGACAGCTAAAGCTTAGAGCAAATCTTAGATATAACTCGAGGTTGGGGGATAAGGTTGTTTAGAAGGGGACAAATTTTGTTGGTGAGTACATTGGTGATGATTTTAAACACCATGTTTCAGAGGCTGATGGGACGAAATATGCTCTAACAAAAAAAGGAAAAAAGAAGTAGATTTCTAGATCCCCTCTTTTGCATCCAAGCCAAAAGAAGAAAAACAGCTTGCATTTAGCCGGTACCAGAGATGATGCACAGACTTGGAATCATGCTCACTTAAAACTGAATAGAAACGAAGACATCACAAGTGCAACAGCTAAGACCAGTACGCGGCACATGGATATTTAGGCAACAACATACAAGTGGAGCATTAGATGAAATCTCAGGCAGAATAGTTCAACAAGATACAGAGGTTCATTTAAAAATTCATATGAACATTGAGAGAAATAGAAAGATTCCAAGTTACCAATTTCAATTTCCCGATCAAGTCTTCCAGGCCGACGAATTGCAGGCTCAATGCTGTCAGGTCTGTTGGTAGCGGCAATTACAAGTACCCTATCAGGTCTGCTGATGCCATCCATCAGATTCAACAATGTTGCAACCATCCTTTGTGAAAGCTCTTCACCTCCATCCTTACGTGCAGGTGCAATTGCATCCAACTCATCGATGAACACCTGTAGACAGAAATCAAATCTTTGCCTTCTCGACCAAGTTCATAAACAGGAACGAATATATCAAGTCTGTCAGAAGCAGAATCTTGAACTGTTTTGTCAAAAGAGCATGCTGAGTCGCAATTTTTAAGTGAAGAACACTATATGAGATGTGAAAACACAATTAGACATGATAACACAAAAAGAAGCCCCAACAAGTCTTTATGTTATTTTATGTCGGCTATCTAATCAAGCAGTCCTCTGTGGCTCCAAGAAGTATATGCATGTCCAGCTCGAACAAAAGCTTTAACAGTTCCACAAGCCGGATAAAAAACCAACAAAATTGATGATTGGATCACGAATGAGGTCATTTTAACATATAGGACAATGGAGAGAGCTAACCACAGCACGTGCAGCTTGGCTCGCCGAATCAAAAACCTCATGCAATGCTCTCTCGCTTTCTCCATAATATTGACTAATGATTTCAGGTCCATTCACAGAGAAGAAGTTGACACCAGCATCACGAGCACACAATCGAGCCAAAGAAGTCTTTCCTGTGCCAGGAGGACCATGAAGAAGCACTCCCTTCGTAGGACGTAAACCCAGTCTGAAATATTGACATCAACAGTCGACATAAATTCAGTTTATGTAAACCCCCTGACATGTTCTTGGTTTCAATAAAACTACACGATTAATAACTTCAGAACAGTAAAATAACTGGGTTGTAGGGTGAAAGAATGCATGTGATATATTCCTCCAGCTCTTTCACTTCGTTAATGCTCATATCTGGCAGATACCAAACGGTGTGTTTTAGACAACTAAGATCCATCCAACAACCCTGAGTATCCAGCAAGCCAGCCAAATTGTACACCTCAACTATGACCTACAGCTAACAGTTGGTCAACGTTGCTCTTAAGCCCAGGAAATGCTTAAACTTTCTCATATGTGACTCCTCTGCCCCACAAATATTTCCTATGTTTGCAAAGTGAGAAACCACAAAAGCAACCCCCCTCCCCGAGCAAAACACAGATGTGAAAAGAGAAAAAAAGGATACCCTCCAAGAAACCCCCAGATCATTACAATTTCACTCACCATCTGTTTCTTTCCATACTCAACCATGAAATGACCAAAGAAGATATACACCCTAAAGCAACAGCATAACTTGGACATCAGCATAGTGGAAATGTCTGATGCTCGAGCTCCTCATTCAGGGTAATTTTATCTTGAAAGTATTCTAAAGCATTTGTGACCTGAAAAGAATCTACATTACACCACTGGCTCTCTTACATGTTCACACGTACGATAAATCCATTAATATACTCAAAGCGCACAATACCATAACAGGTGGCGAAACCATGATGTGAAGGATCAACATTCCTTGACCATGCGAGGAAAAGAATCTCAAAGACAAGTGTTCACTTGTTTGCACAAGCCCAGTGCTTCAAATGCACCACCTGAAAGGGTACACGATATTGTTTCAATGCTCAGCACCCACGTTTGTTGGCATGCCACAAACTTGCTGGAACTAGTACTTTGGCTCTAGGCTCTACGAGCTACATGCAGCCTGAACTTGGAAATCATACCCATACACATAATTCCACAAGCATAGGCCTTCAGGCTTGGAAAAACCCAGAGAGCATAGCGAGCTTAGCAGTGATCATCATGCAACCTTAATGCCACGCTATGACCAACTTTGGGATATCGACGTGCATTAATTTAGGTCTCGAAATGTGAGTTCATGAATATATGGTCCCACAAGCAACTATATGTCAACTTGGCTACACAAGAGAATGGCATTATGGCCCACCATAGGCAATTATAT
>JAVXUP010002450.1:0-130850 GCA_033070095.1 Escallonia herrerae | reverse complement strand
TTTTCTAGGCTACATGAGACTCATTGAACGATAAAGATAATTATCACTACAACTATGAAGTTAAAGAACTTTCTTTCCCCAGTATGCAACTTCCTCTCATTTGGTTGGAACAGAGTTCCAGCCTGCATTCTACCTAAAATCAAAAGTTAAGAGCTGCCTAACTTGCTGACTGGCATCAATGAGTGTATTCTTCAACTCCTTCGACCCTTTACATATTATCTAATCTAGTTCATGGAGAAGTCCACATTAATTCCATTTATTTGGAATCTAAACCAAATGTAGACACTATGGCAGATGAATGGTAAGCAGGCTCCCAAAGGTTTGACACCTGACATCCTGTTGTAAGGATGAATACTTAGTGCTTTGCTTAGAGTAAAATACTAAGCAACAGTATGTTTAGAAGAATCAATGCATGCATGTGTTTTAACGTGCAACGAGTAGGATAACAATTCCATATGCGATCTTCTTATCACGTCGTGTCGAGCCGAGCCCAAAAAGAAAGTACTTCAAAGTACTTTCACCTCGATCTGAGGTGGTAGAACTGAGGTTTGCAATTTCTACAACCATAGGTATGTTAAAATTATGCATCACGTTTAAAAAGTGCGATAGAAAAGGGACTTTCAAGATAGAAGATGTAATGATAACACAGGAATATATTTAAGTGTCAAGGATGATGTGCAAATCATTGTATACCTCAAAGTAAGACCCAAATGGAACATCATGTGCCTGTTGTACAGTCTCAAACACCTAGAAGAGGAGATAGGATGTGTCAATTCCATGGAGTTGTCTTCAAGAAGGGAAACAATCAACTAAATATATCTTGAGGCCACATCACCAAAAACTTAAAGTGAGATAGAAATGATATAAGGTCGCACCAGCACTTTCTTATCTGGAGACAAAACAGCATGCTGCCACTCTGTCATTGCAGTATCTGGAGGGCACATAGGACTGTTACACAGCGATCTGAATGTGATTTCTCTGACTTGACCATCATACTCATCCGCAGCATGCCATTGACCAATCTATAATGTATAAAGCAACATATGAAACTTTAGATCACCCTGTGAGAAATTTGAACCATAAAAAAGAAGTGCAGCCTTCATGCATGGAAAGGAATTTAAACATCCAACATGCGCAGGACAGTTAGGGTGTGCACTTCAACCTAGCTGTCAATGCCATGAAGTATACAAAGTTCACCCCATTTACAGCAATTGAGTTCATATCTTTGACCAAATTATTTATTCATATCTTTGACCAAATTACTATGATTTCAGAAGGTAAATAACACATTCTAGTAGGAATAACAATCATCTCATATAGTCATCATAATCATCATGATGCAATAGAAAATCTAGTCTTTTTCAGGCTTAAGTCAGTCATCTCATGGTTGATTTCTTTGTAATTGAGGGGTGGCAGATGCCGAAGAAGTGCACTTAGCCGACTACTCCCTCCAATTTTATAATTTGGGTACCATTATCCTTTCTGGGATGTCGTGTACTACAAAATCATAAGATGCTCTAGGTCAACCCATTAAAATGATGAATTGGGAGGAAAATACCAAGACCATGGTGTTCCAATTGAAATTGTGATCATTCAAATAGGCTGTCCATAAAGTGTTTGACTTTCAACGTGGTACACGTGTTTTGAAATGGACAAGTATAATTCTTTGCCCGGTCAATTTTGGTTCATAAGATTTCGAAGATAACAAGAGTTCAACTATTAAGGGGTAGAGCATTACTGCTTTAAATGACAACATGTTGCAATTGACATACTGCTACTCACGAAAAATTCCATGAAGAACCAAGATCAATCAATTTCTCGTCTAAAATTAAAGCTAAATTCAGCTCTAGCAGGATCAAACGCAACTCGACTCAATCCTTTGTTACTGGAACAGCTAAGATGCACAGGATTTTCCCACCTAAATGTCAAATAACAAAACCCGACAGGTCCTAGTACCAAATGTTTATCTACAGCAAACGACTTCTTCCAGGCATTTTTTTAAAGATTATACAGGAACAATGTGCTGAAGTTTCATCAAAGCGAAGCCCACTGTATCAACAATTTTTCCAGTTGCCTGTTCTACTCCTTAATCAAATTCAGAAAAGCTGAATAAATGAATCTTATTTACAACACAACAACTCAATATTATGATTAAGACTTCAAGACTTCACCAATGTATCAGGCTGACCTTTTCACTAATACTGTGGAATTTAAAAAGGAAAAGATATTCGAATATTTAATTGCAAAATGCAAGACTTACTATAAGATTAGTATCCTTTCGCACGGCACGATATTCATTTGTAAATGTTGAACCATCATTCAACAGTAAGTCAAAGCATTGCTGAGCTGTGCTTGGAAAAACATCCTGCAAGGAAAGGTGATCCTAGATATGTGAATTCTATGCCATGTATAAAGCAAAAATTGAACATGAAATAATGCCATAAAAGCTTATTGGTGAACTAATTGTATTTGCTTGAGGGATACTTACATCTTTATCTTTTTACTTTCAGTTATGTCTCTGCTTATGTCAATGTAAGGCCAAGCTAGTGCGACTAATACAAAGACCCCTCCCTCCCTCCCTTTTTCTTCTTCTTCTTTTCTTCTCCCTCGTCAAACCTATCTTAGAAAAGTAACCTACTCTTATCAAGGTACCTCCTAAGAACTTTTACGTAATGATTTATTTTACTCAAATTGTTTTGACGTGTGTCAAGCCCTTTTGATGCGTCTCCACCATTAATGGCAAATCATGACATTCAAAATCTCATTGTCATTATTCCCAAACACTCGCCAGGTGAAGTAACGTAGTATTACACTGGTAAACATAATTAACACGGAAACAAATTGAGCAATTGCCAAGGATGGACCGCAGTAGCAGTATCGTCAGCAAGGTCTAGTAAAAGGCATTACCATATTCATTACGTAAGTACATGTTAAATAGGCCAAGAATACGCAAATGAGGATTCCAGATGCTCTGGTCATGACACGTTGTAAGGAACTAAACAAAACGACACAGAATTGGAGGTACCTTAGATAAGCTAAGAAAGGTGTTAGTTGATATTCATTTTCCCATTACATGCATAAACACACAAACCCACACTCGTACATGATATCTGTCAGGAATATTGAATTGTCCACAGTAGACTAGAAATTTGATGCTTACATTGTGTATACCCACTAGAACTTCTTCTTTGATGAAGGGTTGAAACTTTCCCGATGCCGGAACACTTTCTTCTGGAATATTATGATGCCTTCTACTGCCTCTAATGGAACTGCTATGGGCACGCAATGCAGACTGTTGTTTCTCCTATTTACCAAACATACATAGAGAATAAAATTTGCCAGGAATCAAATCAGTTCATTTCCCACAATAAGTAGCAGATTAAAGCACAAAGGATTTTTACATGAACGAGAAGGACCTAGTATCCGTCATTCTAGATAGAGTATGTACCATATGTTATGAAGTTAACTTCAAAGGGAAACTTGGATATTTCTAATTTGTATATACTGTAAACTGAATGGAAATTTGAAGAGGATCAAGATATCGTATGTCATAGTTAAAAGTTTTACCAGCTAAGAAACAGATTTGGAAAGTGCAAAACACAATGCAAAAATACCTTTTCCTGAACAGGCTAGGTAAGTCAAACTGAATGTGTTTGGTGAACAACGATCTAGGAAAAATCAAAGTATCTTTCACTCCTAGATATCCCTCAAAATAGATACATGCAATGACCAAATCACATAATTAACAGAAATGGAGAATGTGCCTATCCTAAAGTAAAAAAATCCAAAACTTGACAGGTGAAAAAACAAGTTTCTTCATGGGGTTTCAGGCAGGGGAGAATGCCTCTACTAGTGTGGTGGCGTCTCGTCTTTTATTTGCAGATGACACGATCTTATTTTGTGATGCAGATGATGCACAGCTCTGCAATATACAGCTCGAGCTACTACCCATCACGCTTGCTCTGAACTGAAGACTAACGTAGCTAAGAGTCAGTAGTTTCCTCTCGGGGAGGTTCCAAAAGTTGATGTATTGGCTCAGACAGTTGGGAGTAAGGTTGGGAGGGCTCCCTGCTTCATTACTTAGGCCTTCTGTTGGGGTCGCGTTCAAGGACATGGCTCGTTGGCGTTTAGCGGTAGAGTGATTTGAAAAAGGTTGGCCGTGGAGAAGACCCAATTTCATTCTAAAGGGGGTCAGCTCACCTTGATTAAAAGTGTTCTATCCAGTTTGCCCATGTATCTTATTTCTCTTTCCTCAATTCCAGTTTCAGTGGCCAAGCGACTGGAGAAAGTGGAGATAGTTCTTTGGGAGGAGCAGAGGATGATGACATCTAGTGAATTGGAGTGTGGTGTGTACTCCCATTCAGTCTGGCGGTTGGGCAACAAGAGTTTGAGAACCCCTTTTATGTCCCTCCTTGGCAAATGGACATGGAGATTTATGGTGGAGATAAATCCTTTGTGGTAAAGACTGGTCACGGGCAAGTTTGGGCTGGTGGGGTCCTTGGACCCCCTAAGCTGGTGTATATATGGCATTTATTCACTTAAAGCTTGGCGACGGCCGCCGGATTCGCTTTTGATTGGATACATGGTGCGGTGAGGAGGCGTTGTGCAAGGCTTCCACTATGCTATTTCCGTTTGCCACTGATGAGGCAGCGCTGGTAGCGGATATGTTCAATAGATCATCGGAGGGTGTAGGGGCTAAAGTGCTTTGGAAGAGAGCTCCAAGGGCATCTTCTCAATGAAATCTTTTTGTGCCTTGTTAATACACATTGGGTGGAGCTCCCTTTACTTGGTCATCAGTTTCAAAACGGAAACTCCTCCCCACTTGTGCTTTTTTGCTTCTCTTATTTTTTATTTATTTTTTTGGCAAATTAATGCTATGAGCAAAAGTGACGGTAAATAAGCTTGTTGCACTATCCTGTGGCTCGTGAGCTTTTGGAGTTTGTTTTCAGCCTCCTACATGTTCAGAGGATGATGCCCAAGTCAGTTATTCATTTATTGGGATGCTTGTTTGTTTATAAGAGACGGAGGAAGTGCGATCTTAGGGGACTGATCCCCTTGGCATGTGTGCAGGTAGTAACCTTATAAGAACAATTACATAACATACCTTCTTCTCAGCTTCCAACATCTCATGATAATTCTTCGCTGTACGTTGTAAAGCTCTTGATGCATGATTTCTATTCCAAAATGATGCAAATTTGTATCTGACTCTACCTGCTCATTGAGGGAAAGTGAAAGTCAGTAACCTAAATTCATGCTATGATTTTAAGGTGTCTGAAGATAGAAACATCGGCAGAAATTGCATGCTCATCTGGCATAAGCAAAATGCAAATGCAGCCAAAAATATGAGCCAGTTACGTAATCATAGACATACAATGCTACTCAATTATATCATCACTTGTGGTGGTTCAGACTCTGTAGAATTCAATAAAGACATAATAGACACAGATAAGTAATGGTTCATACTTGATCAACGTTTTCAGTACTTGATTTCCACTAATTAGCGACCATGATACTATCTTGACCAAAACTTGTAAGTTCTCAATGGTTCAGGAAGAATCACATGCTCAAGACAAAACTCACCATAACTTTATATTTCCTGTGCTCTATCTTTTCCTAGGGGCGAAGGCCATTGCTTCTCTAACACGAGTCAAGAAATTCAAATAGAAGACAAACAGGGAAATAGAAGCGGGACAGAAACAACGGTACAAAAGAATGCACTCTCTCCTGCTTAACTATAGGATAACTGGAACGATTTCTTTTCCAACCAACCTTGTAGTTTGCTGCAAGTACTCACGAGAATGTTCCACTTATCTCAATGTATACTGGTCCTCCAACTTTTTTGGTGATTGCTGGAAACATAAAGCTTTTAGAGGGAGTAACTCATTTTTTTAGACCATCGAATTAAATAAAACCAATTTTTCTGTAATCAATACACCCCTCGCATGTGCCCATACTCAGTATATTGCGCAAAATAACTCAATGCATGAACATCAAAATTTGTTGTCCTGAACTTTGACAGGGTAACCATCACGTAGGTCTCCCTCCATCTCTCCCTATATTTGTGATTAGAGTAGATGCGATACCGTGAAAACACAGCTGATGAAATTCAACTTAAATGCAGAATGAAGTCCGTGAGAGTTTTATAGACCAACAAATTAACTTTTAGGAAGAAATACCAATTAAACCCTGACATTTGCCAGCAAAGATCACTTAAACACTGGTCATAATTTTTTGGCCAATTAATGCCCAACCTTTTAAAAATTATTTCAACTGAACCCTACCATCCGTTGGCGTTACAAAGGCAATCCATTGGCCAGGGAATCAACTCATTTTCTTCTTCCTTCCTCTACCTGCAATGTCTTAGACCAATCAGAAAATCCAGAGCGTGATTTCTCCTTCCAAGCTCCTCTTCCATGCCAAAAATTAGCAAACAATCAGTGATTCCATGGAATCACTACAAGAGCTGTGTACAAAAGGCAAATCCATCTCTTCTTCTGATTACTTTCTCAGTTCGTGATTCAATAATGGATTTCTACTAATCAAAAAGCTTTACTTTCTTAATTTATGTTTTGGGTAGCAATTTGGGCTGAGCAAGCTCTTGAATTTCTTCAAGCACAGAAATGGTTTCCGATTTTGATGGGTTTCCACATCTAATCTGGAAACAAAATTGATACTTGTGGAGCGTTGCATGGTTATTGGTAACAAAATGGTGGCCTTGGCGGTGGATAGCAGCGGAGAGAATATGGAGGTGAGACTGCGCGACATCCACCATGGCGGTGGTGGTGGCAATTTGTGTGGTGGCATCGGGTGGTGGTTGCAAAAACGTCCACCATGGCGGTGATGGTGGTGGTTGGTGCGGTGGCACTGGGTGGTGATTGTGGCGGTCAAGGCAGTTGCTGAAGGAGGGGAGGACAGGACGAGGAGGAAGCAGTAGCAGCGGCCCCGAAACGGTGGGGGGCGGAGACATGAGAGAGAGAGGAATGCAGTAAGCGGGAGATAAGATTAGGGCATTTTTGTTTTTCATCAAATGACGAACTTGCCCTTGAAACAATGTATTGTCATGCCACTGTGAAGGGCACTACGTTAAACAAACATAATTTCAATCCGCTGCTACTGCCAACAACAGGGCTCGCCGCTGACATCTCTTTCCAATCATCGAGCTTAACGTTCACCGGCCTCCGGTCGCCGCCGCCGCCTACGGTACCCATGCTGCTTCTTCTCCTTCTTTCTCTTTCTCTCTCTCTCTCTCTCTCCTCTCTGTTCCTGAATTACCCAGCAGGTGTCCAGTCAGCCGTGTCCCAGCTGCACCCGAAATTCAGAAAATTATGGAGATCTTAAATAATGTTGGACACACACCCTGCCACACCCGCACCCGGTGATGGTACATCTGCCTAAATGACGCATCCGTTCTTCATAGATCCTAATTTTTTTCAACGGAGTTTTGAGAAGATATCATAATTAAGGCTTTAAGTAGAAAAAAGGTACTTATTAGGCTTTCAAATAAGCTAGATACTCCGGATGTTTCCACTTAAGACTTTATTTCAAGAACTTCTTGGTTATAGACAACGGCTGATTACGAAAATAAACCCTGTGGTATTGCCTCGGACTCTAAATGATCCATAAATGTTTTCGAGAAACATTTCAACCTTGTTCTATTTCGTGGTAAAAAAGAAACTTTGCATGTATGACTTGTCAAGAAGTTAAGAATGCCCCTTTTAGTGGCATTTTTTCAAAAAGACATCTGGGAAAAGGTACTGATGCGCGACACTTCTGTATATTTAGCACTACATATCACATCTCCATCGATACGTTTAACTACTAGCATATAAGTATCACAGACTCTCTAAACCTCACAGCGATACAACATTAAGTCTTCAAAAGTATCATCCTAGTCCTACATTCACTAGAACAAATCATTAGAGGTCCAAGCAACAGCAATAATCCAGAGGGAGCTAACGATTTGGGTATACATATGGACATGATTTATTCGAGTATAGTAATGTAGCATCCAGTTTCAAAATAATAATTTTTGGAGCAATAGCAAGCAAAAACAGCCATGCAAGACACAAAACTGTAAAAACTGTATCGATAAGCACACAGTAGTGGTAAAGCCCTATTAATTTGGAAACCTAAAAACAAAAATGATACCAAAATGATACCACTTGTGTAATACTTTCCAACTTTACCATAAAAAGATTATTTAGATTACAGAAAAAAAGCATATCTAGCACCAAAATGTTATTAAATCAATAACCAATACATAATTCTAAACATTCAGGACCCATATATGACTTTGGAATCAAGACATACAGTTATGGCATGTTTCTCTTCATATAAGTACATGTAATATCAGAACCTTAAAAAAGCGCATTGACCTTCTCATTTAAAAACTAACCATCAGGACTGCCCAAAGGAGGTACACCATGGCCACCAGCACCCATGCGAAGAATTACAGTAATAGCAGGATTAATGAAAGCGTGTTGGCTCCTCCTTATCTGCATAACACAGGCACAATTTTACAAATGCTACAGAATGCAATTCCAATTCCACGAAAATTGTAACAAAGGGAAAGTACTAGAGATAGTACATACATCATCTATATCTCCAAAAGGTATAATCACCTGTCAAAATCACAAAGCATGGTTAGAGGCAGGACAGTCTACGCAAACTAAAGAACGCAGAAGACAGGAAGACAAATGGTTTCTAACACCCTGAGAAGAGTTCAACCAGTTCTCAAGCCAAGATCACTTATCCCATAAGGGATGGGCAATGACCTCAAGCAACAATTTAACCATATCAAAGAAGAAGGATTTCAACAGTATTTTTAAGATCCTGCAAACAAGTGGTCGTAGAGCACTAGTTTAGCACGATATACGAGACATTGTATTTCAAAAAGGCCCCACAATACAATGTGGTACTTGAGTTTGGCTTGCTAAGGTAGAGCGTAAGAGCGGTAACCAAGGACTTTTCTGTTTGAATATGTCGACCCAGAATTAGTGTGTAGGTCGATCTGTGTTTTCTGTCTGAAAAATAATGTGTGCTTCATTGCTCACAGAGACGGGCAATTAAGTCTCAAGTGCTCTTGAGACTCCATCCGCCCAAATTTAAATCTTGAAGCAGATGCTGGGGAGGTATCATGTGATCGTAAGGTTCATTGTAGGTTGGTCAGCAATTGTGGATGGTGGTCCCTCGTAGCTGAAGTGGCTCAAGGTCTTGGTCAAGGAGTCAATGAAGTACGGTCAAGTAAACAGATGTAAACCTCGAGCAAACAGCTGACAGAGTCACAGACCTCAAGGGTGACAGCAAAGTCAAGAATCTATGTCACGAAGTGATAAATCCTCGAGGTGGGTTTTGTGTTTTTTTTTTTCCTTTGTTTGGTTTGGGGGGGGGGGGGGGGGGGGGCGGTCACTCCTATATAGTTGGATCGTTTATCAAGGATTAGGTAAATCTTTGAGCTTGCAATGTTTTGATGCACTTAAATCCATCTTCATCATGTTCTTCAAAAGTAGATAGTGCAAGTAACAGCATAGCAGAATTAGAATGACAAGGTAACCTTCATTTGCTTTGAGAACACGTTAGAGTGGAAGCAGATGTGCCACGCTGAGACATACATGCGACCATGGTACAAAAATGACCTTTCAAGTGCGCACGAGTAGCTATGCTCAACAACCTGCAAAGAAAACCTCGATCATCGACTCAAAATATGTTTTTCAATATCAGAATTTATAGAATGTTCAAAATAGCCTATCAGGGAAAACAGTTCAAGCAACTTACCTCATCTGGAAGAAGATCAAAGATCGTCTGCAAAGGCCCAGGTTTCTGATGAACTACAGTGGGTCCTTGTGTATCCGAAGGAATCCTTCGGCGAGGTTTAGCTCCAGCATAGCCATTCAAACCCCTAGCAAGACATAGTGATTTACTATTTCACATATGTTGGTGGATAAAGAAAAAA
The DNA here is from genome assembly GCA_033070095.1 of Escallonia herrerae. Classification (NCBI taxonomy): domain Eukaryota; kingdom Viridiplantae; phylum Streptophyta; class Magnoliopsida; order Escalloniales; family Escalloniaceae; genus Escallonia; species Escallonia herrerae. Next base: position 120,898 of record JAVXUP010002450.1, on the reverse strand, counting down.
TAATCTATAGGATCAGCAAGGAAGAATTCAGATTTTCAGAATATCATAAGCATTTTGATAGATAGTAAAAATGCAGAGACTCCATTTTGATGGAACTCCTAAGCCATTACAGGTTTATCAACATCTGGCCAAAGCATCCTTCTTTTAGTATGGCTCAAAATAGGCATAAAGTTATAGAAAGGGAATCCTTTCATCAGAAGTTAGGGGGGGTATGTTTCTTTTTCTGTACTCAAATTTTGTAATGATGGCAAAATGATGCTCTTTTTTTTTGTACTTTTACCATTTTGGATATACATTTTGGATACAAAATCCAAATAGTGTCGAAAAAAAGGGAAAACACCTTAGAGGTGTTTTCACCTTTTTTCGTTGAAATCCGACAAAGTTGAATTCTATGTCAGAACCCACTGTTCACCCTTTCCACTCAGTTCTCTCTCTCTTCATCGTCTTTCTCTTCATCGTTACAGATCCATTGCCTCTCTTCATCGTCTCTCTTTCCCGGCAGGATATTCGTCTCTCTTCATCGTCTTTCCACTCAGTTCTCTCTCTTCATTGTCTTTCTTCGTCGTCTGCACCTCGAAACCTGATTCCTCCGCCAGTACCTCGACCTTCGGCAGTACCTCAACCTTCGGCAAACTCTTTCTTCGTCCTCGGCGGCCCTGTCTTTTCACCCTCTTCCTTGCGGATGCGGACTCGGAGGCTGCCTTCGTGATCACCACGCCGTGTAAATTGCAGACCGACGAGCTCGCCACGGTCCGCCTCTTCCAGGAGAACACGCCTTCTGTGGTCTGCATCACCAATCTCGCCGCCAGGTAGTGTTAAATTTTGATGTGCCAAGGCACAGAAGCAAACTGGGAATCATCCATTTGCCCCATTTGCATTTGCCCAGTGCAGATCTGTATGATTTGGAAATCCTGCCGGGAAAGAGAACTCCATTGATTGGTTTCGGTTGGCATCCTTGATTTGGGAATGAGATCGTAAAAGAAAGAGAAAGATCCATCAAAGAAGCAGTGAGGGTAATACCGGAAAAAATAGTAGTAACAGGAATGAAAACGGAAATAAAAAGAGTAAAAATACAAAACAAGTGAAAAAAATAGACACAAAAAAGTGGTGAAAATTATAAAAGTACACAGCTATAATTTGTGATTGGATACGAAAATATCGGAAACGAAAACACAATACAAATATACAAAAAGAAAAGTGTAAACGTACAGGCCCTAAGTGATTAAACCAAGGAAATGTTTTCCCAAAACATTAAAATGCTGAATATTGGTGCTAGAAAAAAGAAAGAACCTTTAATAACTTGCCATCTACTGCTGCTAGAGAGGATCTGAGCATGGTCAAAGCTAAAACCATCTTCCACTCAATTGAACAGAAAATTTCCAGAAGCAGTGGTTCAATATTAGGTAACTCAAAGACGGACACAAGATTGTTGTGTGTTTCAAGCTTGTGGTTTAGAAATAGAAAGTGAGAATAGTAAAAAATTTAAAGTTATCAACCTTTCGAGACTAAGAATATTCCTCAAAATTTTCTTCTTGGGGTGCATCCCATCCGTTACATCCGAGGTAGAGAGTTGATGGGCTTCCCCTCCTCGAAGAGGATCATGCAGTTACTAGCCTGCCTGTTAAGTTTAGCATACATTTTCTCTGATCTCAGTCCCATAACTCTGTATAAATTTTCCAATTAAATTATGACAAAGCTTTTTGCCGATAGACTTGACAGTCTTTGGTCCTTCCTAATTCATCAGAGGAGCAGAGTGCTTTTGTTAAATTGTCATATTGCTACGGTTACAACAAACAAAAAAGTCATACACTGAGGAACATTCAGCACAAACTCGACATGTGAGACACAACATAGGACACAATTTAAATTGTGTTTTACATATATAGACGGACATCAAGAGTAGATGACTAATATAAAGATCTCAATACATGAAGCATAATACTACCTGGAAGAGTTCACTGGGAGTTTTAATGTTCTAATATGAAGACAAACCTGACAAACAATACGATATAGTTGATTTGTAAGGAATCTAGCTTTTCAAAACGGCAAAAGTCAGAAAATAATACAGATAAAACAAGACGATACAACTCGTGAAATGATTACCTGTCCTGATGGGCTATCCAATGTATGCCATACTGCACCACTTTGACCTTCGCTTTCAACAAGAACAGTCACTGAACCAAGAACTGCACTTTTCCAAATTATATCCCAGTCATAAATTGTCACATTAATCTGCCCAACAATTGGGAAAAGAGTTAGTTTTGGAAGTCTTAAACTACGAGAATTGCACATGTTAGTACACTTCAAAGCGAGCTTACTTAGATATTGTGATCAAATAATTCCGAAGTTCGCATAAGTTGGGAAATAATACGGTTCTAAAAGACCAAATTAAAGAAATACATGGTAATTCACTTTCAATGGACAATCTGCCTTAAAAGTTGAAACATAAATTGGTTCTCAAAGACCAAAAGTAAAAGAAAGACATGGTAGTTCACTTTCACTTGCAAATGCATGTAAATTAGAAGTAAATACATAACAGAGAGAGCACATATTTCTTACTTCTTACTCAAAAGATGAGGATGCTCAAACAACCCCAGAAGAAGAAGAAGAAGAAGGATTAAAAATTAGAACAAGGACGCCAACAAGTTCACATATGAGATAAAATAATCTTGGCCAGTCACAACATGCAACCTGACTTCCCTCCATGAGTTTGTCAAAAGTGTTGATGAAGTAAACCAGGTAAGGTTTCCCTCCCTCTCCTTCTCTCTTTGGACAAACAGATAATGCTGACTATGTTATCACAAGAAGTCAGCGAAAAATATTATTGTTACGCCAATAGTTATGGCTAGAAGTATTTATCTAGGAAACAGAACTCTTACAGATCCAAACTCCTCGAGACCAAGGAACCGTAGATAAATAACAACAAGGTGGAATTCTATACGCTTATCGCATAAACTTTTCGTGGATTTTTTCTGGAGTTTAAGGACCGGACAAGGTGGAAGGCAATAGGGTTCCTTGCCACGAGTTGTCCTTAGATCATCATGCCTGGGGTGAGCCTTGGTGTATTGCAGAGGATTTTGGATGTTATTCGCTTTCCTTGTGAGCATTGGGGATGCACTTCTATTCGCATAAAATTTAACATATTTCATTACGAGAGAAAATTTAGTGGACTTGCCTTTGAAAGGACGGTGTTTTACTTGGTTTAGAAATACGTCAAGATCAAAGATTGACCGTCAAAACCGCTTCTAGATTGGTTGGAGTTTGATGTGCTTGAGGTTGAAGACAGGAAGATGCTAGATGAGCCCTTTTCTCGAAGAGGAAATAGCAGCCTTACAAGCTCTTAACGGGGATAAAGCTCCGGGTCCAGATGGCTTCACCATGGCCTCTTTACAACACTGTTCATCAGGGGGAAGTGCTTGCTTTCTTTCAGGCTTTTTTTGCTCAGGATCCTTTTCAAAAAAGCCTCAACACCACTTATTGTTGGTTTTATTCCCCTCCAAAGTCCTGTCAATTCGGTTAAAACATGTGCGTCTTATTTGATATCAGCTTCTTGAAATGCCTGTTGGTGGTAGGTAAATCTTGGATGCAGTGTTGGTGGCTAATGAATCTGTTGACTGGCATTTAAGGAGCGGCTCCCTGGGCATTTCATGTTAAGTTGATGTGGAGAAGGCGTATGATCTCGTGGGTGGTGCTTCTTTTTGTATTGAATGGAGAGACTGCGTTTCAGGCCTAAATGGAGGAAATGGATATTTTCTTGTGTCAAGTGCTCGGTTCTCAGTGTCAGTAAATGGTACTCCTGCCGGTTTCTCCCCGTCCTCGAGGTTTGAGGCAAGGGAACTCCTTGTCCCCTTCCCTATTTCGTCTTGTTATGGAGACACTTAACAGATAAATTGATCATGGGGTAGAGGTGGATACATCAAGGGCTTTGTGGTTGCAAATTCTGCAGACTAGAATATTATGATATGCCATTCAATGTTTGCCTACGGTATCATGGTCTTTTGTGGGCCAGAAGAAGAACAGCGGGGCTAATCAAGACTACTCTTACAATTTTTTCAGGCTTGCTTGTGTTTTGAGTATTAATATTTACAAGAGCGAGTTCCAGTGGGTTAGGTCCCTGATATCAGCCTGTTGGCAGATTTCTTTGGATGCAAGGTGAGCGTTCTGTCTTGTACATACTTGAGCCTTCCTTTGGGGGCGCCCACCAGAAAACTTCTTGCTGGAGTGCAGTGGTAGAAATGTTTGAAGAATACCTTATCTAGTCTCCCTACCTATTTCATGTCCTTACATGTTATTCCCGCTTCGGTTGCTGAACGCTTGGAGAAATTGGGAAGGAAATTCCCATGGGAAGCTTCAGGGGAGGAGAAGAAGTTCCATCTAGTAAATTGGAGGCGCGTGTTTACTCCACTGAAAGATGGGGGTTTGGGCATCAAAAAGTTACGCCTTCTCAATACGACACAGCTTGCTGAATGGATGTGGAGATTTATGGTGGGAAAGGGGCTTTGAGGAGGATACTGGCGGTGAGCAAATTTGGGTTGGGAGAAAGCTACTTGTGGCCAAGAGAAGTTTCTGACGTACAGTGTCAGTCTTTGGGTTGGCATCAGTAAAGTGTTGGTTTCTTTGAAATATGTTCTTGGTTTTGAGACTGGGGGCAATATGGGACTGTTTTCAGTTAAGTCCTTATACACCTTGCTCTCTTCTACACAACCCAACAATTTTCCTTGGACGTTAGCTCCTCTTAAAGTCGGCTTCTTTTCTTGGGAAGCGGCACTGAATGCAGTGTTACGCATGATAATTTGGGGAAGCGCAAAAGAATTTATGTGAGTTAATTTTTCTGCGCAAATCTAGTTAAGAGAGTGATACAGCTAAGGCTATTTGGGACATGTATTGGCTCTCTTCCGTATCTCCTGGGTCATGCCTAACAGATTATGGACATATTTCCTAATTAGTCCCTTTGTAAGAAGCGTAAAAGGATGACAAACCTTTGGAGTGTAACCCCTCTGTGCATCTTTTTGTTACTGTGGCTTGAAAGGAACAAGAGGGCATTCAAAGCAGAGGAGCTTTCACTGCAGAAGCTGAAGAACCCAATCTTGTCATCTGTATTTTTCTTGACTAAGTCTAACTGGGACAAGTTTATGGTTCTTTCAACAAATATGATATTGTATAGATAGTTACTTTTGTACAAGGATGCGCACCCTTTGACACCTTTCATTATAAGAAGAAGCTATCAAAAAAAGTGGAAGTTATCTATTTTAGAAGGTGGTTATTTACTCTTGCTTTTTTTTAGAAAGTTTTATGTTATAACATATAATTAATAAGTGGCATCATTTAGATGCGCAACTTGTCATTACCTGAATGAGTTTCAATATAACCAAAAGGGGTGTTACACCAAAAAGGGGTGTTCCTTTTATGTATAGCATAGATAGTGCTTATCAAAAATAAATAGATTAATATAAGGGGGTGCTACATACATACATGCATACATACATATATATATATATATGGGTCGTTATCCATTGCTCGCGCGGGCAACTTGGGCTAAGTTGCCCGCGCGATCTGGCCGTCCACACGCGATCTGTGGACGGTTCAGATCTTTTTTTTGCGTTTTTTTTAAGTCCGTCCGCCACATAATGTGGCGGACGATATTTTGACCAAAATAACCTCGGGTTGAAGGAAACGCTACCGTGCTCATCCGCTACATTATGTAGCGGACGGCATAATGTAGAAACAGGTACGGTGTTGTTCTTTTCGCGCGCTCTCTCTCTCTCTCTCTCTCTCTCTCTTTAGTCCTTGTACTTTTCAAGCTGCAACGACCACGTCGCAAAGGAACTATCTAAGAAGCACGGACTCGGGTGCAGGTGCGGATACGCGGATACGACATTTTTAAAAATTTTAGGATACGGGTGCGGCGGGGATACGGCATATTTTGTAAATATTTTTTTAATTATATATGCTTACTATTTAATTTTTAAACAATTTAAATCTTAAGAATCATAATATATGTGTTTGATATATGTGAAAAGATATTAATATTCTAACCAAAGTAGTGAGTTTTTAAGTTTAATGGGTTCTTTTGTAAATTTTAAAGCTTTCGACCAAATTAGTTAAGTTTAATGGGTTGTTCTATAAATATTAAAATTTTAAAACTGAACATAATAAAGATTTTATGTGGTATCACTTCTATTTTTATGAAATAGTGGGGTTGGTTTATATAATAACTTAACATTGGGGTCCTTACATAATATAACAAAACTAATGTCCTTAAATAATATGTAAATAATATAACATAACAACAAAGAAAAGTCAGCAGAAGAAGAAGAAGAGAAGAAGCACATCGAAGCAGTAGCGACTCTGAAGCAGGCGCAAGGCGCTCGCCGCTGCCGCAGTAGGTCGCCGGGACTCGGCTCACGGGGACGCCGCAGTGGGTCGCCGGTAAGTCCCCTCCTCCTCCTCCTTCTTCTTCTTCTTCTCCTTCTTCTTCTTCTCCAGTGTCTCCTCTCAGATTTCCGGTAGCCGCCGGAGTTCCCCATGGTCGCCGGAGTTTTCAATGGTCACCGGTGGTGACAGATCTGAGCCGATACGCACCCGATCCGCACCTGGGATTTAAGAAATTAAAAAAATAAAAAAAAAATGGTGGACACGCACCGTGCCGCACCCGAGGCGCACCCGCACCCGACGCGTATCCGGTGCCGGTGCTTCACCCTAAGTGCCGCACCGGTGCTTCATAGGGAACCATCTATCAAGCTTTCTGCTCTCGTCGCGCGCTCCACCCCTGCCGTTGAGCTCACTGTTAAGGACCACAACCTCTTCTCCCAGAACGTCATCGACTCGCTCAGTGCCGCCTGGCGAATCGTCTCCTCGATCAAGCAAAAGGACGAGTCGTGGAAGAACGACGACCACGTGGCACTCGTCAGGGACTACAGATCCAAGGTGGAGAGAGAGAGAGAGCGAAAAGGAGTTGAGATTCTCGGATCCCGTCGGAGCTCTTAGAGCATGCCAGAGAGAGGACTTCTTTAGGTCTCTCCTGCCTATTATATTATATAGTCTGACTAACCTGAACCTAATTCCTAACCCATCCAGAGAGGGCTTTTCTCGCTTGTTTGAGACCATACGGCTGTATTTCCTTCAAGCTCGGAACCCTAATTTCATTGATTGCAGCTTCGTCATCCTTCCTTCCTCAAACGAATGGTGGGTGATGGTGGACGGGTCAAGCGAGCTTCACTCTCCCCTTCTCTTCTTCTTTCTAAGTTCATAGACCTGGGACTATAGCCTAGGGAATGCTGACTGACACTTTATAAAAGCCTTTGATAATATATAAAAATTGTACTTTTTTCTAGGGAATGCCGATTGACACTTTATGAAAAGCTTTTGATGATAGACAAAAATTGTACTTTTTGTTACGTTATGTAGTCCACTACATTATGTAGCGGATGAGCCTCGAGGTTATTTTGGTCAAAATATCATCCGCCACATTATGTGGCGGACGGACTTAAAAAAAACGCAAAAAAAAGATCTGAACCATCCATAGATCGCGCGTGAACGACCAGATCGCGTGGGCAACTTAGCCCAAGTTGCCCGCGTGAGCAATGGATCACGACCCTATATATATATATATATATATATATATATAGGGAGCTGATCCGTTGATAGCGCTAACAAATGGAGTTAAGTTGCAAGCGCGATCTGACCGTCCATCTTGAAAGATGGACGGCCCAGATCGCGCCTTTTTCGAAAACTGTCAGTCGTCCGCGACACTATGTCGCGGACGGACTTTTTTACCTTTTTGCCCCTCCACCCGTCCGCTACACTGTATCGCGAACGGTCCAAATATTTTTTTTACCTTTTTTTTAAGTTCGTCCGCTACATAATGTAGCGGACGTTTTTTTGACAAAAATACCCTCATGTTCCATCCGCTACATTATGTAGCGGACAAGTTGACAGACACTATTTTTTTTTCTTTCTCTTTCTCTCATTAAAATTCTGACATGGTTCTCTCTCTCATTTCTCTCGTCAATTTCTGACACACTCTCTTTCCTCTCTATCTCTCATCAATTTATGACACTTTCTCTCTCCTTTCTCTCACCATGATTTCTTTTATGGGTTCTGGATGTAGCACAAAATTTCATAGCATGGATCTTGTTCAGCCGCGAAGAAGAGACGTCGAAGAGCAGCGCCGGAGCATTCAGGCTCGAAGAAAAGGCATTCAAGTAACAGTGCTACTGCCTCATGGCAGTGTCCCTTTGTTCATTTCTCCCTCACACACGCACACATGCACTCTCACGCAAGGCAGCAACCTGATGCTACTCCCCTCTCCTTCTTTTTTCACACACAGGTGCACTAATCCCCTCGCCCTCACCTCCTCACGGCAGCCATGGCTGCTTACCCACGAACCCATCACTGTATCTCATTAGAGCCCGCTTAACCCTCTCTTTCTTACTTTATTTCTGCAAACTTTTATCATTTAGGTAACCATACAAACAAAAAACATTATCTGAAGAAAAAATGTTTCCAAAAGGCCAAATTCACAAAGACAAAGTAGAACATGAGAGAAAGGACAGAACAAATGTTTCCCAGAACTTTTATCCCATCTGTGCACTACCGAGACAAAGCAGAACATGAGAGAAAGGACAGAACAAATGTTTCCTAGAACTTTTATCCCATCTGTGCACTACCGTGACAAAGCAGAACACGGCAAAAAAAAAACGTCCGCTACATTATGTAGCAGACGAACTTAAAAAAAACGTAAAAAAAATATTTGGACCGTCCGCGATACAGTGTAGCGGACGGGTGGAGGGGCAAAAAGGTAAAAAAGTCCGTCCGCGACATAGTGTCGCGGACGACTGACAGTTTTCGAAAAAGGCGCGATCTGGGCCGTCCATCTTTCAAGATGGACGGTCAGATCGCGCTTGCAACTTAACTCCATTTGCTAGCGCTATCAACGGATCAGCTATATATATATATATATATATATATATATATATATATATATATATATATATTCTAAACAAAAACAAACAAGGTTGGGTTGGTTATTAGCAAACTCTCCAAGACTAACACTAATATAGTGCTACCAAATGTAAGCCTCTCGCAATGAAACCCTCAAACTGCTCCATACTGAAGAAAACTCAATTCATTGAATCCATAGGTAGTATAAATACCTTGGAAAAAGGGCCTAGAGTCTCACTCATTTTGGCTAAGCATCAACACATATGTCATGATTATAAATATGAAAACCAGTAGAGAATCACATACTCAATGGGGGAAATATTAATCTCTAATACTGGTCATATAAGTTACTGAAAAACATCAGATTTATGACATAAAGGCTATTTATCGTCTCTCAGATTACCTGTAAGCAGATTGAGAAAAGAAAATTAACATTTGATATAGTCTCAGAGCCGGGGATACTTCAAGCTCAAACATTTGGAAAAACCTGTACCACTAATATGACAGGTTCAAGAAAAATTTTATGGTAGAGCAAACCTAACAAAGAATAGTGTGGATAATTGTTAGGCATAATCTTCATTGTTGACCCCATCCTCCAACAGATTAGGCTTTTTAAGCAGACGGTTTGGGTTCAATCTCCCAACTTGCATTTCGGTCCCCTAAGGATTAGCTCTTGTTGTTTTACCACTCTTGTGTTTGTGCAATTAGAGAGGGTGCACCTTGTTTCATCTATGGTTGATTTGTCTCTCCAAAAGCAATCCAGGAATTGCATGTAGGGGGAGTCATGAGCAAGATATTCATTATTGGGCCTATTCTCTAGCAGCTTAAGCTTTTGGAGCAGATGGTAACTTCACAAATACATTGAAATGCTTGTCATTTAAAATAAAACATAACATACTGGGGGTTCTAAATTAATCAATAGTGTCCCACAAACTTTAAATATTTTAAACACTAATGTATGTGTACAGCATCACAAAGTAACTACCTCAACAGGAAGCTCGTCGACAGAGAAATTAAACTCCTCTCCCCACATTGGATTTCTTGAACCAGGAACCATTGAACTGCAGCAGCAACAAAAGCAAAACTCAAGAAAACCTGTCGGCAGAATAGTATAGAAGGAAAAAAGTGTTTTTCAAGGAAGTACAGAGAGGAAGGGGAAGTGGTGCCCCGAGCTTAGTAGGAGAGGTGAGTTTTATAGACACACCACATGTAAAGCACTTATATAACGAACAGTACAATGGATGCAAAGTGAGGACAAACGGTTTCACTTAACTATTTTTCTCTTGCATTTAAAGGTAGAAATATGTGAAGTTAAAAAAAAGCTTTGAACAAGCCAGGGCCGAGAAAGGAGGGCTGGTACAAATGTTCTGTCCTATTTACTCTGATACCATGAATGACAAAAATTGTGTACTTTCAAACAAGCATGTTATGCACATACAACACTTCGGACTTTTTCCATTCTCTCTCCCTTGTCCTCCTCTAGCCTAAACAGGAACCTAAAACCGCAGAAACTCTGATACAGAAACAATAATCTGATGCTACAATCACATTAGGGCCATATTTCTAAGGTTTCTTCTTTAACATGCATATCTTAGTAAAAAAATCCCAGAAGGGGGGAATCACATACAAAAAAAAGCCCAAAACACCAAGGACGTGCCCTGGCTAAAGCACATACCCAATCACATAAGATAAGCTATGCTTAACTCATCTAGAAAGACTAAATAACATCAGATAATCCTGGAACTCCACCTTGACCCAAAAGAAAAGCCAGTTAAAGAAGAATGCTGCCGATAAAGAGGAGTCTCAAGACAATCAAAATCCCACAAATTCCTCCCTCCCAATGAACCACCTAACCCACAAAGGCGCTAACCTCCACCACTTACGACCACTCTTTGAAACCATAGCCCCATATTAACCAAACATCAAAACTCTTAACAGATCACGGCATCATCCACGTCATACCAAAGGTAGAAAAAAGCAAACAGCATATTTACAACGTTACTGCAACTGTTTCCCGAACAGCAAAAAGACTATGCTACCGATATTTAATGACCCACATGGCACAACAAAAACAAGACAACAGACTGTCAAGTACATCATAGAGAACTAAATATAAATTAAAGAAAGCAAAAATGGTGCGTTAAGTGAGCTCGGTTCGCCTTGCTAGGACTCTTAAAGTTCTCTTGCATCCAACGTGGAGAGTCAAACCAAAGTTGCACACCAAGGGATAGACATTGTATATAGGTGCACAATGGACCAAACCGCCCTATTGTGGAGAAATATTTCTTTGTTTCATACACAGGGCCTCCAAGTCACGATGCAGCAACTTGAAAACACTAAACCTTGTGTACTATATGACATAGCTTCCTGATACCTAAGCTGGCAAGAGCCTAAATTCAGAGGAAACTCGTTCAGTGTAAGCGTATTAAGCATAGCACAGCCTACTTCTCTTTCAATACATTTCCAATGGAATGAATGTGGTTAGGACAACAGCTAACAAGCAAACACTTAATAATATAAGCTATGTGCCTCTTAAGCTATATAATTCAAATTCCACCTACAGGATCAAACCAAGATCAAGACATTATCCATTTCATGATGTTCTGCTAATAATAGCATAATCAACTAATCCTTCATTTCAATTAACACTTACCTGTATCAAAACCCATAAGCTAACTACTACTCCGTCTCAAAATATTCGATCGCATTGACTAGCACGCAATTTGAGAAAATGGTCAAATTCCTCTGCTTTCCATCTTTACCCTTCATCTCTTTTCCACTCCACCCCCCCCCCCCCCAACAATACGTCTTCTTTGGCTCGAATGGGTTCTTTCTCTCTCTTTTTCGTCTGCCACTCACCCAAAGTCTCAAATCTCAGCCCCATCTTCTCTCTCTATACATGAATACATACGCACACATATATACATGTCTAAGTACACATCAAAAGCATTAATACATATCGTCTCTCTCTCTGAAATCTACAATCTGATCTCACCCATCATGAAGGTTTTTTACGCCGCCTCCAATTTCAACGGCAAAAATCAGACGGAGATTTGGCAGAATTTCAACCGACGAGGTTGCCAGAGACGAGGTTAACCAGGTCGGGTTTTCCCTGCTCAGTCCTTGTTGGAATGTGTGTAATGGTTAAGAGGTGGTGGTAGAAGGGGTCAAGGACGGTGGTGGTGGTGGTGGTGGTTGTGGTTGTAGGAAGGGGCTGGAGAATGGTGGCGCTGGTGGTATGAAGAGAGGGGGGAGGGGGATGCGGTGTTATGGAAGCAGGTGGTTTTCTAAGGGACAGAGAGAGGGTATGGCCGGTTACTGTGGAAACGAGAAGAGTGAAAGGAGAATTAATAGGTCTCCCATATCTTACTCCATCCATTAGAGTAAGGGCAATTATCAAAAAGCATACAAGTTCTTATCCCAAAATAGAAAGTGAGCAATAATTTTGGGACATCCCAAAAAGAAAACTGATCGATAATTTTGGGACAGGGGGAGTAGTATATATCACACTTGAGAGGTCCAATCCTCAAAAGGAATATTTGCTTCAATAATGGAAGAAAATAATTCAAGTAGCCGACTCTAACTACTTTGGGACAAACGCTTCAGATGATTATGCTGATGATGATGATGATGATGATGATATCTCTTGTACAGCAGCCCCTACAGGAACAGTAAAGGGTTAAATCTCAGACCCAATCACCTGAATCGCTTTTCCGTACCACAAGTGATCATTGCATAAGGATCTGATGTGCCATTCAGGTTAGCACCAATAAGGTTCTTCGCTGCCAACAGTTCCACCTGAAACAAGACGAATGCGCCACCAAGATAGCTCAATAGTAGCTCCAGAAATATGTTGAAAAAGTACTGGCACTCTATGTACCACTAGTGCACTTTTTAAGTGTAAAATCAATGGCAGCATACAACGATGTCTGAAATAACTTCACTTAGGGATAAAATAGTACCTTAATAAGATATGCTGAATTGCTGTGAGAGTCTCCTTTCAGCTGATCCATCTACAAAATAATTGCAGAACTGCACGTCAAACAAGTGGCCAAATTAAGAAAAACTATCCCGTCACACACATCAAATTGCACTTAGTCATGAACACTGACTGAACAATGTTCCATCAAGATGTTAAACGAAAAGTAAGAGCAACTTAATCAGAATGGAGGACAGCAATTGTAAGCGAACAATGAATTATCTTCTGTTGAAACCATGGTGCGAATGTTTCTCTAGTGTTTTCAGTACACATTAATGCCAGGACAGGTCAAAATTAGTGGACAAAGATAAAAAGGGAAGACATATTTTGCCGTTATGTTCCAAAAAATTCTTCAAAATCCATCAATACCCATGATGGATAAGAATATGGAATCTGTTCAAACCCTTCAAGTCTTCTACTGGATACACCACTCAAACGCATTTCTAGGAGATTAATCTGTTAGTAAACATTATAGAATTCTCTCTTATAAGTTCCTTTTGTTTCATTATGCCTCGAGTAAGTTAATTTTTCAAATGTTGTACGTAACAAAGAATGCCATTTCACATTTTAGAAATACTGGAAAGTAGTAGGAAATCTTGATATTTTCAAGTGTCCCAATGTCTTCAGATTTAGAAATAGCATGGACCCAATGCTTGGACACATTCCTAAACCTGACACGCATACCAAATTCATGCAACATTGCTTTACATGGGCTCTTTAAAATGCTTCAAGACAAGGGTATGAGATATGTGTCCAATATTTATGCTACATAGAGTTTTCATAGTGCATCAACTACGTTGTCTGGCACTCAACACCTAGGTAATGGTTATGGCCTTATGGGTCATGTGAACAACGCTGCTCCCTTCAATAACATGGATATCTAGTAACGAAAACAGGTGAATTTGTATTTCGAAAACAATATCATCCATTTTCATCATTTGAGAAATGTGTGTAATATGAATGCCACTTTGACCTAGTTATAAGCAAGAATAATAGCAAACCTGGAAATTCTGTCCTGAGTCGTGACTCATGTTGAATATGAAGATTAGGTGAGACAGATGCTTAGGTCTGAACTGTTTTGCATGTTCATTTTGCTTGATAGAAAAAAAAAATTAGGAGCAGGGCAGTACACAAGGTACCACCATAGCGAGGTTGGGGTAGAGTGAGCCCACTTTCTATTACCATTTTCTTTTCTGTATTTATTTCCTAATTCTATTTGTTGTGTTTTAGTTTTAAGAATGGGTACAAGATGTTGTTCGTTTACAGTTCTTCGGAAAGTAGTTTATGTTGCTCTTTTCACCTAACTTTGCTCGTATACCATTCTTATTCCGTTTTAAGTACGAAAATGTTCTTTTAGCATTTTCATCACACACTTCGGGCTGTATTTTCCCATAATGCCCTTCCTATAGATATTGTGATCTACCATAGTACCCTTAAAGCCCCTTGAAAGTTCTGACCACTGGCATAGTGGGGCCCACGAGTCAAGATCCTCGTCAGATCCAGTCCCCTCTTCCGAAAAAATCTGGGCCATCCATTTTATAGGTAGTAAGTTGGACCCTCCATCATTTTCACCATCACCATGTTCATGCCTCCACCAAACCCAACGGCGCCATCACCGCCTTTAGTATTCAACACCATAATTCATTCCCGAAAAATTTAGCCAGATATTTGGCTTTTTGCACACATGGAAAAAATGGAAAAACATGGTTGTGGGTGAAGTGTTGGTGGCGGTTGTGGCAAAGTAATGAAGGTTGTGGTGATCAATGATTGAGGGTGGTGCTGCGGCCATTTAGGTGGTGACTCTGGGTGACTTTGTGTGGACGTGGTCGTGGGTGGGGATCAGTGGTAGAGGGTGGTGCTTGCGGTGATTTTGGTGGTGGCTGTGGGTGGCAATCGGTTGTAGATGTGGGGTGTTTGTGGTGATTTTGGTGGTACTGCGGTTGCGACAGTGGCTTAAGGCAGGATTTGGTGATGGAGGATGAAGGTGTTGACCGAGTGCGATGATGCTACAGCGCTGCTGGTGGGCTGAGAGGGAAGGGAAGAGAGGAGGGGAAAGGAGCGGGAAGAGAGAGAGAGGATGTTTGATAGTGAACCATGGCAGGTTGTCAGACAAAAAGGAGCGGACAGTTCTTTCTCTAGTGCTCTTTTCTGACAATGGGTCATATGTTGTCAGAAAGATGTGAAAGCACCTATGACGTGTTTTCTCTTTTTTCTACTGTTTGAATCATTTTTCCAGCAGAAAATGGTAAAGGAACACAAAAAACCTTTTTTTGTCACCATGTCAAAATACGAAAGCAGAAAAGGAATGGGCCCTAAAGATCCGGGTCAATCATAAAGCATCATTCTCCCAGCGCAACAAGACAAAAGCAAATAAAAAAAGTATGACTTTGTCATGTCCCAGGGTCTATGGACTTAATAGTTAGATAAATCAAACATGCAGACACATAACCGTGACTGACCTTGTACCTAGTCCAAGCCAAACAAATTCACACACGACCTCAAACAGCTTAAACAAAGAACAGTTTAGTTATGATACAAGGATACTTCACTTTGGCACAGCATGACAACAATCATGGTATGAGATCTAAGCTGGATCTATCACCTAGAGAATGAACACTGCTGGAAGGTAAAAGACTTTGTCTTGCATTCTTGAACTCAAAGGTCAATAGAACACTGACACTTCTTATTCTAAGTCGACTAGAGGCAGCTGTGCCTTATGGTAGACCAGAAAGATTTAGTGCTTCATGTTTTACCAAATATACTTCATGTTGTTCGATTTTTCAACTAAAATTGACATTTGTATGACTGATTTTTAAGTATATATTTACGCTTATATGTCTCAGCATTTTTGTGATGCAAAACATCCCCATAATGCAGCCCAGGTTCTGGACACTAAGCTGAGTCACCATGTCAAAATTACCAAGTATGGACGAATCTGGCCCTTTGCCCTCCCCCCAGTGTCCGATTCTCTTACACAGTCCGTATGACACAAATGACACAAATATTGTTCTCTTACAAACTTCAAGCTCAGGAACATGGTTAATGCTAAAAACAATAAAGTGCCGGTATTATCCCTGTCATGATGTTTCAACAAGTTAAACACTTCACTAGAAAATGCCCCAGCGGAGAGAGATCCATGTACCTAATTGATACTTGACCAGAAAATAGTGTGAGCCAAAACTTCCCAAAGGGAACAACACCTAGAAAAAACACACGATGAAAAAAAGGGTCCCTGTGAACGACACGCAAAGTTGTCTACACAAGAACAGACAAAATTTACAATTAAGCTACATGACGTGAATAGTAGAACTCCTCCAAAAATCCAAAACTGGTATCAACAAAAACACAGTCTTTCCAATATCAGGTAGTATTTCGAAAAATACTAGGCTATTTCCCCGGCTCCTCCCCTACCATAATTCCCCTACATAAAAGCTAAATCTCATTTCTTCTTTCTTGTGCTGCTCACTGCCCTTGTTCCTTTGCAACACCGCATTTTGGTTTCTAATAGGTTAGGATTTTAACCATCTAAATGCTTATAGAGCGAACCATAAACCTCAAACCCCAGTGAGAATCATCTAGACCTCAAATAAACGAGCAAATGATTAATCGTCTCCGAATCCTTGTTGCACGTTCAACCCAATCGATAAACCACATCCTTCCAAGGGAAATAAGACCTGCTCCTTGCAAGAGAAGTAAACAGTTAAAACTAACGCGCCTTCTGGTAAACAAAAAAAATATCCTTGTTACCTCCTTTCTAACTCCCATCACAAAAAGCTTCTAAGAACCTCGGATTTCACAGTACATTATTCACTGCTAAAAATCCCATGATCCAAAACGCAGCTCTGTGCAACATTAACGACCCTAAATAAAAAATAGAAAAAAAGTTAGACCAAAAGGCTTCCTCTCCACATCATGGGTCAAGCCAAAATCCCAATCGTCTGCCACTCTGCACGTTTTGTCCTTCAGCTATGCAATACCGTCTACGTTACACAAAGTTTACAGTCACAAGATACCCAACCAAACTAATCAGACCCAAATCTCCCATCAGGCTCACCATCAACACGAAGATCTAGATTTCCTGAGTACCTCCATAACAATGACACAGGGAGGAAAAAACTATTGAAGCAATGTCTATGCATGTATACCCAGCCTCCATTTATCTTCCATGCCACCCAACTCATACGAGAAAGGACAAACACTATTCCCCAAAAATGGCCATTCTACACAACTTCAACCTCTTCGTAGCTCGTGTTGGCATGGAAAAGGAAACCCCAACAAAGTAAGAAAATTGGAGACCAGAGAGCGCTCTACTAAAAGGTACTCCCTACACGCGCACATGCACATAACACAAATAAACACGGGCATGCACACACACACAAACTCACTCTTAGCCTTTTCTCGACCATCAGATATCACAGGACAGCAGCATAAGTTTAAACACACGCATCCATTTCATTATTTTTGTTCCCTTGACATTTTGCAAATTCCTAGAACAGAACTCAAAGGCGTAAACTTTAACTTTACTACTTGTATGTTGTCCAAGTTTGACTCGTCAAGCAATACTTATGTAACACAATCACTGCTTACATGACTTCAATTTAGCGTCCAGAGGTTCGACACCCGATCCTATAAAATTGCAAAAACTCAAACCAGACAAGAATTATGAAACGAAAGTAGGAGTTCGCTAACAACCACGCGTCCAATACTAATCAAGATCGGATAACCTCCGATCACTCTAACCGTCATAAATTATTTCGTAAAAAGCCACTCAATTCCAAGCACAGCACATGTCAGAGTAGCGAAATGACCTTGTCTTTGTCATCAATGACATCTACACCGGACTCGTCAACGGGCGACCGTCCATCGGCGTCGCCAGTGTACGTGAAGAAACAGTAGGCGGCGATCACGAAGGCAGTGGCGGCCACGGTGACCTGCACCTCCCACCACGACGGCAGCAGAAAGTCAAACGCCACGTCAACGATCATTCGCGGTTGCAGAGTTTCGAACAGCGGTGACGATTGTAGACGATCACTTCGGTCCATGTGAGAGAGAGAAGCGGAATGTGACCGAGTGGGAGGAGACAATAACCTGAAATCCGTTTATTCGGTCGTGGGCGGAATCATTGTACTAGTTTGCCCCTGTGTTGGTTTGGTTATTACGTTGATGGGTGACGAAGGTTGGATGTAAGTAAGGGAAGGTCAAAGGGTATTTATGGGGAGAATAGTTGAATATAAAATTGGCTGATTGTAACGCCTACATAGAAGAATCATTAGAATTTAATTTAATAAAAGGAAAATTCAAAACTGGCACGCGAATAAGACATTCCATTTAGTTGCTTTTATTTTTTTATAAGCTAATAAAATCTCGTGTTATACTTTATGACCGATTATATTTTAACACCTATTTAATTATATTTTAAAAATATTTTTTTTAAAAAAGGGGATCAGAGGTTTGAAAAACAAGTAGCCTATCAATTGAATCCAAATCCAAATATGTATATTATAGATTCCCATTTATTCTCATCAGCTAAAATCCTTCGCAGTACTGTTCACGAATAAATAATTACATAATGTAATTATTAGGTTGGACACAATCTGGTTTGGTTCAATTTCGTCGTCGAATTGACGAATCAAATTTTATCCATCAGTTTAGAAATTTTTAAATGAAACAAAAACAAACATCATCGATTTAGATGATTCGTTAGGTCAGTTTGAACGGTTTGGTTTGGTCTGGTCAAATTAGATTAGTTTAAGTCCATTAGAAAAATATCATTTTGTATGCCTATTATTTGATCAAACTTTTATTCAAACTTATAAGTAGTAGCGCAAATTTAATACTATCGAAATAGTTTCCTGCATTGGTATACTACTACATTAGGATGAAATCGAATCAGGGTTGAGTTTATTGAAATTGTACACAATCTTGCCACGTTCAATATCTAAGTGCTATCATTTTAGGCATCTATATCCAAACTACATGTAAAGAGACGAGAATGACTTTTTTGGTTTAACACCCTATTGGTATTACATAACTACCTATCTAGAATAGCAACACTTGTCCCTAAAAATTACAAGAAAATGCTCTTATCTAGAAGACTCGGTAATACTTTGTGACGAATCCAAGATGCAAGTGACTTGCAAATATAGAGAAATGAAATATGGAGTGTTAAATTTCTCTTAAGAGATGGTTTACCAGTTCTAGGGAATAAATGGCTTAAAAGTTTTTAGAGAGAAAAAGTTGATCCATTAAAAAAAATGTAGCCCAAAGGCTTTTTTTTATAAAGGTCTGCAGGGATAGAAATGATAAAGATGACCATCTCAATTTGTGATTTGGTGATAAAACAGAATATTAGATTAAAAAATCAAAAATTGAAAAAAAAATCAAGACCGGCCAATTTCTCCCTTGGACGAACCGACCAGTTTGTCGAAAACTGGCCGGTTCATCCGTTAAATTTTTAAGAATTTTTCTTGAATTTCAGGACATTATTTGTCCTTAATTCGGTAGTTATATTTTAAAAAAAGTCCCAAATTTCGGGATTTTTCTTCCATCTTTTTCTTAATTAAGGATATTTGAGTGTATCAAGGATAAATTACAAGATATTTTCAAGGTTTCAATCAAACTCAATTTCTTAACTCGACCACGGTTAAACCTAACTAACTGGACTAGTCTAACCAAGTGGACTGGATTTTACTAGACTTAATTAAATAGATTAGGCTCATAATATTATTTGGCCTAAACCCCACATTAATAATAAACTTAATTATTAACAAAGCCCAACAAAACAAATAGGAAAGGTAAAATAAAATTACAAAAAATAGGGTGTCTACAGAGCCAATAACAGATAGCAAAGTACTGCCTCCTCGAAATGCGCAAGCCTTACAAATATCTCCAAGAATATTGTCACAGCAACATGACAGAACATCCATACCTTTTGATTGTAATCACAGCAACTTTTTCACACAAACTATAGCTTCCAATCCCACTAGTTTATAGAAGAAACTGAGAGCAAAAAGGATAAAAACTTGGCGGGAAGCAATTAGAGTTAATGGGAGGGAAAGAATCCAAATAGTGGGGCCGAATAGTATCGTGGACGTAGATGGGAGAGAGAAAGTTACGAAATATTGAGAGAGGCGTTAGGGAGTTTGCCTCGACAGTCGGCAAGATTTCCTCACTGTTGTTTTGCTGTGAGTTTCATCTATTTTGGCAAGGACATTTAGGTCAAGGAATGATCTTCTTTGTTACCATCGAGATTAAGTAACAGAAAAGGAAGAAGGGAATGGGAATAGTTTCAAAAACAGAGGGATCTCTGTAAAATAAAGTGAAACCTCAAGGGAGGTCAACGTATTTGACTCTATTTGATGTGGATAACCTTAGTACTATGTAATGAAAAAGCCAACGGATATTACTAGAGATGTCAAAAGGGGCGGGCGGCCCACGGGCTGGCCCTGCCCCGCCTGTTTTTGGCCCGGGCTGGCCAGACCCTGTTTTGGCCCTGGTTGGCCCGGCCCTTTTTTGGGCCCAGACTGGCCCTAACCCTTAGGGCTTGGGCCAGGCAGAATTATTGGAGAAACAGGTCCGGGCCAGGCCCGGCCCTAAAATGGCCAGGGTTTGGCCGGCCCTCTTTTGGCCCAAAAACTGGCCCCCTTTTAGCCCTAAGGTTGGCCTATTTCTGGCCCTTTTTTGGCCCTACACACAAGCCTTCTTTTGGCCCAGTATTATTGTATTCACACATTATTATATATAAGTGTGCATGTCCAACGATGATCGAATGAGCAATGAATCTGAACATGAATTATGATGATTGTTCTTCCTTGGTGCAATAATCAAATATATGTTTGACATAAAACAAGAATTAGATTACAAAGATTACAATCGAACCGTGAGAAATCATGAGCCTCCTTGAAGAGGCCTTGTCGGTCTTGGATGGGCCGAACTTATTTATCAATAAATACCAAATCGATTAATTCCATCCTCTTACATATAAATTAGTATTGGCACCGTGCGTAAAAAAAATAACTGTTAAAATACATATGTAAAGCTGGTATTTATATTATTAAATAATAAATACAAAATAGATAGTAAAATAATAATATTATTTTCACCTTTTTATGAGTTTTCAATCACTTTAAAAAATAATTGTTATTCTTTCAGCAACAAAAGAAGAAGTAAAATATCCAATAGTAGAAATAGTCTCTTTCAAATAGTAATAATTGTTATGTTAAGATTTTATTAATAAAGCTTACCAAGAAGAGTATAAAAAGGTATAACATATAATAAAAAATAAAATGAGAGACAAATAAATATGTATATACATACATACATATATATATGTATATGAATTATAATGAAATAAAAGGATAAATATTAGGTTCATTAAATTTTGAATATTGGACATGTCTAGAGCATATGAAAGAAGAAATTTAAAAATGAGAGATATAAATGAGAGAGAGAGAGAGAGAGCAATTTGCTTACATAATAACAAGAATCTTAGTCATAGTACTACATTACAATTTACTTAAATAATAATAAAAAATTACCGTAATCCAAGCCTTTACTTTGAATAACAAGAAAATGCAACAACAAAAAAATAGGGCCCGGGCCCGGCCCAAGCCCGGCCCTAGATATTAGGCCTAGGGCCAGGGCTTGGACTGGGCCCAGATTTCCCCTTCATCTGGCCTGGCCCCGCCTGGTTTGCAGCCCCACTAGCCCGGCCCCTGCCCGGTTTGGTTTCACAACAGGCCCGATGGACCTGGGCTGGGCCGGCCCATTAACATCTCTAGATATTACTAATGAAAAAGCCAAAAAATTGGTCTTGGAACCAAACTGAACTGAGGTCAGTTTGAGGAATGTAAACCAAACCGCTAAACTTTTTCAATGGCTAAATTTGATCGATTTAAGTGGTTCTAGTTGATTTGAACAGTTTCATGTTCACCCCTATTATGTAACTGATTCAGAGGATGAAAAATATATAATTAGATGATAGCAGCTCTAGAGCGAAAAGGAGAACGAACAAAAGAAAAGGTTGGAAGCTGTATGGTATACATGTGTTGTGCGCCTGTAATGAGATTCCATCACACATATAAAGAAAGAAATATGAAAAGGTGGTTGCACGCTATTTGTTTTGGTGCATGGTCACTATTTGTTTGAGTGCATGGTCAGGGAATTAGATAGAGGGAAATAAAGGGAGACTGCTAGGTCTAAACACGGGGAAGAAGGAATATACGATTTGGAGGAAGATGGATCATTCACAAGAAACTGGGGATGGTTTGAAATTTGATGGATTGACTGATTTTCCATTTAGTCTTAGAGGCAAGTGACCTTTGATTCTGGCTAATGCATTTATCATCATCATCATCTAATGTTAATTGCTTGGAAAAAGTAAATTGTTGTCTGACAACTATGTTTTGTGAAACTCTGACCAGTATGTAAAAACGATCTTAATAAGACGTGTGGAAAATCAATACTTTTCATGGCGACTATTTTCGGTGACATGTATGATATTGTTTAACTATATTAAGAATATAAGTTTCTCATGAAATATAATTCTTTTTTTAATGCTCTTAGGCAGTAAGTGGGTGGTCCCACAACTAGATAGTGTATAATAGTGATCAATGAACTTGTACGTAGGCTAGGCTGAAACTTGATAGTATTCATTGTGATTGTTTTTATCAATATATATGATATGGTTTAACTCTATTACTAGTATAATTTTTAAATGAATCCTGATCTTAAAAGTGAGTGAGTACAAGCCAATAATTAGAGGTGTCAAATGGGCCGGACTTGGGCCGGCCCAGCCCAAGCCCATCGGGCCTCCAGCAAACCGGGCCAGGGCCGCTGTCAACCGGGCCGGGCCAGAATGAGGGAAATTTGGGCCCAGGCCCTAGGCCCAACATCTAGGGCCGGGCCCGGGCCCAAAATTTTTTTTTGTTATTCAAAATACAACTTAGTTTTTAAAAAAAATGAAAAGGCCATTTTTTGGGCCAAAAGAGGGCCAGGCCTGTTTCTCAAAAAGTTAGGCCTGGCCCTGAGGGTTAGGGCCAGTCCAGGCCCAAAAAAGGGCCGGGCTGGGCCAGCCCGCGGGCCGCCCGGCCCATTTGACACATCTACCAATAATAATTTGGTGCTCATGATGGGACTATGTGAGTCATTGGGCCAAATAAGAGGGTGGCATATAACAGTGAACAATGGACTTGTATGTTGCCCAGTTACACGTTCCATATGAAGATTTTGAGCAAAAAATAATGAATGAGATAATTAATCATACTCGACTGGCATGAGATGATTGAACATAACTATTGGCCAAAGTATGTTTTGTGAAATTTATTTCATTTATTTTGATTTGCAGTGTATTTTAAAGTATATTTCGCGATAATCTACAATTTTATTTGATAAGTTGGTAAATTCATGTAAATGGTACTTTTAGATATATATATATATATATATATATATATATATATATATATATATATATATATATATATTGGTACAAACTTTTAGATATGTATGGTCCAACTAGTTGCATAACTAATACGTTTGATAAGACGCTTTGAACGAGGATAAAGCTATGCGAGTATACTTTCGCTTCAATCTCGTACCTGCAGGGAAAAAAAGAGAGCTCTTCGACTAAGAGTTGTTTGGAGGGTGATGTTCGGTGCGATTCACTCAAGTCTTAAGGTTGGAGCTCTTCGACCGAGAGCTGTGTAAATTCTTTGATTTTGTAGGATTGTTTGCTTGGGTTTTGCCACTTTCCCTCTTTCGTATAGGGTTTTGTCGTTTGGAAGTCGTGGTTACTTCTACTATGTGGTTTGGCAGCTCTGATTTTGGGAAACAATCATTGTGTTTGGGGGTTGTTTGTTTGGTTTGTTGTTGATTAGTCTTTAAGGTTGTTATGGCCTCTGATACTTCTAAATCTGTGTTTCTGGATTCTGCTAATGCTCTTGCTCGGTATGGAAGGCTTTTGCATCTAGATGATGATGTTATGGATAGTCGATGTTTACTTTGGCAAAACACTTTAATCGGGTGTGGAGTTGATTCCTATACATTTTCAGTTCAGGTACCTCAGAGGGTTGTGGATAACTTTTGTAATCTTTATGGGGTTGTGATTGTGGAAGCCATTGGAGATCATTTCGCTTTCCATTTCATGATTTATTTTGATATGGAGGCAGCTTCTGTGGTGCTGCAACTATAGTAGCCCTTTCTGGCAATTGAGCATGTAGAGTTCTTATCAGTGGATTTGTAGCTGTAATTGCATTGGGTTCTCATGGATCTATTCTACCATGATGTAACAGAACTCATTGGCAATATGTTTGTTCAGCTTTTAGACATTGACTGGTCCGTTCACAAGCAACAAAGACAGGACTATTTTTGGGTTTTGGTGTGTGTAAAGTTGGATGACCCTTTGATTCCGAGAGTTCTTTTTCGTACCTCCCATTGTGAATCTTACTGGATACAAGCAAGGTTCAAAAAAGTGCTTCGTATTCATAGAGGAACCATGTTTCATATCCGCATTGCGAGTGTTCGCAAATGCCAGCTAGAACCAAACCGCCTATTAACACTCACTGAACCAGAAAATGGTTCGGATTTGGTTTATGGCACGGATCATGGATCCAATGTAGACAGCGATCTTAATTTGGTAGTTGAGAGGGATGGAATTTAGATGAATCTAGCAAAGTCACAAGCGAGTTTGCCAGAATCTAATCATTATTTCTCAGCCGAGAGTCCAAGTTCTTTTTATTCAGATTTCAGCAAGGGTTGGTCAGAATCGGGGATCACTGAGGATCTAGTGTTGCTCGTAGTCAAAAGGTGGAGGGGAGATGCCGAGATGATGTGGCAGATAGTGATTTGTTGCATGTGGGTAATCCATGTGGCTTTGCCACACAACCAGTCTCACATGAGTCAGTGAGTCCAGCTGTGCTGTCACCTGGATGTTTACAGAAATTTGATGATAAGTTGACAATATTAATTGGGGCTTTGGAGTCCTTTTTGTCACGGAATCAACTCAAAATTTGGACCCTATTATAGATGATGTTAGCCTTCTAGAAGCGGGTCGGCAAGATGCCAACATGCAAACTAAACCTTTGGACAATTCGAGGCTTAATTTGTTTGTCAACCCAGCCAGCTTGGACATGGCCCAACTGAATAAAATGGAAATACATTCTGATGATAGTCGTCAATTAACATGGACTAATATGGGAGTAACTTACCAGACCGTAAAATGCGCGCTAGTTCTTCTAGAGTCAACACTGAGCCCAAGGTCGACACTTTGGTAGTTTCAATTGTCTCGCCGTCCTTCATTCTTCATGCGTCGAATTTTTTATCGGAATCCTTTAATGCAGATGAGGCAGATGCAGTGCAGGTGATTTGGTCAGGTTGCTTCAGTGTGTAGAGCATTCTGAGGTAGGGATGGCAATGGGGCGGGTCGGATGCGGATTTTGCCAAATCCGAACCCGCCCCGCTACTCCGTGAACTTTGCCCCGCCCCGCTCCGGACCGGGTTATGTATGTTAAATACCATAACCGATCCTACGTAGATTTAGGAACCCCAAACCCGCCCCGCCCCCGCTGTAGCACGCAAAAAAACCCATAACCAACCCGACCCGATCCGACATGTTCTACTTGATATAGCAAACATTTCACTCTTTTTAAACATGCATTACACCAAAACTTGCACCTGTGTCACAAAAAATAAACTATACACATCATATTAATGTCTAAAAATTCTAAAGAAGACATTAGTAAGTTACAACAGAGTTCAAATAAATTACAACATAGTTCAAATAAATAATAACATAGTTCAAATTAATGTTCAAATAGACTACACCATAACTAATAGTTCAAATAAATAACACCACATTAACATTCAATCACTGGGAAGTAGCAAATACGAGAGATCAAGCTTGTTCAGCTGGTCCGCATTCCAACTTCAAATACAACTGCAGTCACTGATCACTGAAAAAATAATAGGAATAAAATGACATTAAAATGAATGGATACAAAAAAAAAGTAAAATTAATCTGAAATACAATTTACACAAGGAATCATACACCCGTCACACATGAGTTGTCACCGTCTTTGTCATCATTAATTGTTGCATATTCCTTGTGTGCTAGATTAGATACACCTACAACACTATAGTACAAATTTATAAGTACCCGTGAAAATTCAAAGTATTGTCAAATTTAACTGCATGAATAAAATAATAGAATGAGCTTACCTTTCATTTCAGCAGCCCACAACCAGTCTTGAGCACACATTAACGCTTCTAGTGTCTTTGGATGAAGCCTATTACGGTGAGGACTCACCAACCTATCACTTGTGCTAAAAGACGCCTCCGATGCGACTGTAGATATGGGAATTGCAAGAATATCCTTAGCCATCAACTGTAATGTTGGGTATTTCAATCCATTAGTCCTCCACCAAGCCAAAATATCAAAGTCCAAAGACCTAGGCAACACATCCTCCTCGAGATAATGATCCAACTCAGATTTCACTACAGTCTTTCTCTTCTTCTTGACATGTTCATCGAAACCTTTAAGAGAATCTAGACATCCCACCTCAACACGCTCTTGCGAGCGAACAGATGATCCTCCACGAGTATTATGATTACTAACCTCTCTATTTTGGTACTCACGAAGAAGTCTATAACAAAGTAATGAGACCTTTTCAGTTTCTCCCGCTTCTCCCGACCCGTAAAGCTGATTATAATAATACTGAATCAACTCCATTTTGTACCTAGGATCCAACACTACAGCAACCGCCATGATTCCATGAATATCCAACCAATATTTATCGAACTTCTCAAGCATTTTCTTAGCCATACTTCTAATCACCTCACTTGAGCTCATGAGCCACTCACCTAACACCATTCTAATCTCACAAATTTTAGGAAAAAACAAGTTAGCCGTAGGATACTTTGTGCCCGAAAACATCTCTGTTGTTTCATAAAACAACCTCAACTTGTCACATATCTCTTTTGCAAAAGTCCACTCCTCTTCACTTGGGAAAGTTTTATATTGAGACTCTCGTTGCTTCAAGCGGAACCTTTTGTTGATTAGGCGACACCCGGATTTGAACTGGGGAAAAAGGATTTGCAGTCCCCCGCCTTACCACTCGGCCATGCCGCCAAAACAAAAAACATCTTTATACACAAATGCAGTTTCAAGCATAAAAAACATTGAGTTCCATCTTGTAGGACAATCAAGTGCCAACTTTTTTGTGCTTGAAATACGCAATTGACGAGCAGTCTCTTCAAATTTCTCATCTCTCTTCGGTGTTGCCCTCCAAAAAGCCACACTCTCTCTAACCTTTTCAATTCCCTCCTTTATCACACTCAACCCATCTTTAACAATCAAATTCAACACATGTGCCGTACACCGCATATGAATCAATTCACCAAACAACAACAGAGAACTAGAATCCAACTTAAACAACAAGTCATCAATCATTGCATCATTCGTACTACAATTGTCAACCGTAATTGTACATAATTTTCTATCAATGTTCCAATCAAGCAATGTTTGTGACAAAGCCTCACAAATAACTTCACTAGTGTGTGGACATGGCAAATATAAGAACCTATAAAGGATAAATTTAACAATTATTATGCGAAAGTAGGAATAAAATTAGATTGCAAAATACCAAATTTGCAAAAAAAGTAAAGCATACCTCAAAATGCGACTTTGAAGAATGAACTCTTCATCGATAAAATGTCCCGTGACAACCATGAAACCCTTCTTTTGATTGCCAGAAGTCCACAAATCAGTAGTGACAGCAACCCTACTTCTTATCCCCTCCAACAACTTCATCACTTGCTCCCTCTCATGTTCATAGATATTTATAACGTCGCTCTTCACTGTGTTCCGGGTTGGTATCTTAAACAATGGCTGAAGTGCAGACGAATACCTTCTAAACCCCACGTGGTCAACAATAGATAACGGGTATTCATGCAAAATTATCATGGTTCCAAGTTCTCTCCTGGAAAAATCTTGATCAAAGGTATAATTACCTAATTCAGGCTTAGCATTTGCTTTACCCATTATCCCAGTCAAGAGTTTCTATCTAACATCCGGTTGCCCACATCTGTCTAAGTGCATACGCAAGTGAGTGGTCCCATTTTTTGGGTTTGCCCCAAGGGTTTTCCGGCAGTGAATACATGTTGCTGTCACATTTCCACCATTTTTTTTCCTTTCGAAGTGCACCCACACACTACTTTTCAAGTTCTCGTTGTTTAACTCATCGGGGCCAATGTCAAGGTCAACTGGTTCAGAAGTAGAGACTCCCATACTTGCATTTGGTGTTGATGGCTCAGAAGTTTGATCCTCTAATGTAGCTCTACGGGTTTGCACCGGAGATGATGCAACGGGAGAAGACGTGATTTCATTGGAAGACATGATTTTATCTATATATTCATTTAAACAGAAAAGAATGATTTTCAAGAAAATCAAATAAATAATACCTACTCCGAAATAATACCAAATTAGCAAGGACTTTTCTAATATGCCCTCATAAAACCATAAGTAAACAGCATGAAAAACTAATTGATAATAACATAAGAACTTAAAGAGCAAAAAGTGCGTACTTCAAGAACTTAAAGAACTTATTGATAAATAACATAAGAACTGCTTCCCTTTTATAGATCAGAAAGTGCATAAATCAATTCTGAAATTTCCTGCTTACACAGTGCTGGCCACTGCTTCCCTTTCCATAAATCAGAATGCAACCAATTCTGAAATTTCCTGTTATTTTCATGACTGTGTTTTCATCTGGAGGCTGTGTTACATTGTCTCGAGTGTTTTGAGAGCTTAATATGCTTTCTATTGTGTTTTCTATTGGCTTACGTTGATAGTTGTAACTTTAAAATACTTATAATTTGTTTGTCAAATACATCCCATTCAGGTACCATTTTTTTGTTCTTATTACATATCCTCACATGCATAACATCGTTCGACAATGGATCAAAGTACACCTAGTAGAGTGAAAAAACAGAGTACGAGGGCTTATAGCGCATTCAGTAACTCCCAAGCCCACGAGTTTTATAAAATGCGAAATTATTTTTGGTGCATTCGGATTGCAGCAAGAGACTACAGTTCTCAGACCCTGTTGTTCAAGAAGGGACTCCCAACAGCCATCACCCCAACAAAACGGCGACCTCCCAACAGCCATAACCCCAACAAAACGGCGACCCTGTTGTTCAAGAAGGGACTCCCAGCAGCCATCACCCCAACAAAACGGCGACACTAGTATGTGATGATTTTTTTAACTAAGTTTTAACTTGTGAATCAGCAAAAAAAAATTTCTCTTTCAAGAAGAAGATCAACGACAATGAAGATGAACAAAACATGGAAGAGAGAGATTGATTACCTGAATGAAGATTTCCTCAACAGTCGTCTTCAATTCGTGGCTGTCCGGTGGAGAGTGGCCGTGCGCCGACCGCCGTGCGCCGACAGCCGTGCGGTACTGCGGTGGTCCGTGGAGACAGGAGACGCAGAGAGGCGAGAGCCAGCCGAGAGTGGAAAGCCGTGAGAGTGAGAAGGCACAGCCGCAGTGCCGCACAGATACAGATTGGGATTTTAGGGTTTCCAATTTGCAAGAAAAAAGAGGAACATATATATATGGTATCCTATGGACGGCTAAGATCAACTAAAAAATAAGGGTATGGCTAAGATTAACTAAAGAAGTAAGGTACACGGGGCGGGGCGAGTCGGATCACGGGGCAGATTTAAGGGTATACCATACCCGACCCTAACCCGCTACGGGTTTTTAAAAAAAATACCATACCCGCCCCACGCCCCGGTCAAAGTCAAAATAACCCGCTCCTATCGGGGCGGGGCGGGGCAGAGATCCGCGGGTACGGATTTTTTTGCCATCCCTATTCTGAGGAGCTGTTGCGAATTAACTGGACCCATACTCAAGTCAAGAAACTTCATCTTGAATCGTCCCTGTAATATCCCGAACTTCGAGAGCCGGTTAAAATAACTATTTGGGTTCTGAAAAATAAACGGACGTAAAAGTTGAGCAATGCTCAGGTATTAGTAGTGCATTGGAGCTTAAAAAGATTTCAGGGTAAAAATGTCGATTTTGCAAAATTTGGGGTTATTGTGTAATTTTCAATTTTGGAAATTATGGGGGTTTATTTGTAATTTTGAGGAAAATTTTGGGAGTGCCACCTCTTACTTAATCTAACATGACTAAACTATTCAAATTATTTAAATAACGTTAGATGGATATAGGGGAATTTGAGTAAACGGAACAAAACCAGAAAAAAAAAAAGGAGAGAAGAGAATAACCTTTTGATTTTGGGAAAAGGATGAAAAGAAACGCAGAATAGAGAGAGCACACCGGGAAGAATTTGATAAAAAAAATAAAATAAACCAAAGAGTGAAGGAGAGATTGGAGAGGGATTCTAAAGATAATTTCACTACCTCAGTAGTGTGTGAATTTGGGGTAAGTGAGTTTTTTTTTCTTCAGTTATGTTCATACTGTGAGTCTGATAGTGTGTGTTCTACTGTTGGGGTGGCTTCGAGTGTGGATTCACGAGAGGGAATTGGAAGTTTGGGTAGGTGTATGTTGGTAATATGGAGGATTGATAGGTGTATGTGAGTTGTGGGGGCAGATGGCTCTAGTGGAGCTCGACAGAGGGGACTGCGACTATGTATGTATGTGCGTGTGTGTGTGTGTCATGGGTGTGATTGTGTGGGTGAATTATGTGTTTGATTGTTTGTTAGAGTGTGTTTTACAAGTAGTATATGTATAATGTGTGTGTTTCGGAATAGTAGATGGTGTAAGTGAGTTATGTGAAGTAGAGGTCTCGACAGTGAAGAGAAGGAAGGAAGAAGACACTGTGTGTGGAAAAGGTGTGATAGTGTGTGTTTAAATCTACATAATAAGTGTAATCATCGCTAAAGATATAAATCAATTTAGGAAGTTCTTTCCATGAACTTTTATATATAGTTAGAATCAAAATTAGACAAAGTCCAAAGCAGTAACCCCTAATATTCTTACAAGACGTTGCTCTGAATTTTTTTGGAAATTTTCGGTATCTACAAAGGGTGCTAAATTAAGGTATCAGTTAACTAAAATTATCGAATTATTTGGCATAGCAAACCAAGTTATTTTAATCTAAAATTTTAAAAAAAAAACCTTAGTTTACTGATATGATTCATTACCTAAAATTTCATGCCATTTCGAGGCTAATAGATATTTTTTTTGCAAAACTGGCTTTTAGCGTTCGATCCAGACACCGATTCAGGATTTTCAGGCGATTTTTTTAAAAAATACTTCTTAGTCCAAAAATGACATCAGGATGCTTAAAGTAGTGTTTTAAGATGTTTGGAGATTTTTCGGCACTAAAAACCCCAGGGGTATTATGGTAATTTATCACCCCGAAAGGTATTTTGGTAATTTTACCTATAAGAGATATTTTGAGGCAAATTCATATACAGTAAGATTGTTTGAGTGATTTTACTTGCAGGAAGACTATTTTTGTGATTCAAGTGTGAGAAGGGGTATGTTGATAATTTTACTTGTAAATGGTATTTTTGTGTAGATTCACATACGGGAAGATTATTTTAGTGATTCTACTTATGGGAAGGCCGTTTGGGTGATTTAAATCCGAGAGGGCATTTTGGTTATTTTAAATCACATGGGCATTTTAGATACCCGGTGAGGGAGGTTCATTTTGGGAGAATGTGTGAGTCCGTATCAGCATGCTATTGCCAAAAAAATCTCAATACTAAACTTGAATCGGTTATTTGGAAATCTTGTGATGCTCGCCTCTTGTTGAATGCTACGCAAATTTGATAATCGTATATTATTTTGATTTGTCATCATTATTCCTTTGGACTCTATTATGTTGATACAAGTTGCATTACTTGCCTTAAAAACCTTTCATTGAGCCTTCAAACGTTTATAAAAACTCTTATCGATGCTCATTATATATCACCCATCGAGCATTGAATAACATGTTATATTATCGAATTGTTGTACATTGACATGAGATTTTGTATTGGTGTGAGCTAGTACCTTGATGGACTAGTCAGTGCATTGGTGTGGGCTAGTACCTTAATGGACTAGTCAGTGCATTGGTGTGGACTAGTACCTTGATGGACTAGTCGATGCATTGGTGTGGGCTAGTACCTTGATGGACTAGTTGGTGTATTAATGTGGGCTAGTACCTTGACAGACTAGTCGGTGTATCTATGATTGTCTGCATTGTATCTAAAACTTTTCTTTGATATCTGATCGAACTAGTTATGATTCTTTTAAAACCCTTGAAACATTATCATTGAATTGCATCTGTAAATTTTTGTGTATTGGAGGATTTGGTGTGTATAAGTGTGGGCAGAAATAATTGGAAAGTATATCTAAATGATTTGTGCTTGTGTTGAAATCCCTTGAGAAATTTTTGTGGTACTTTGGAAATGATGACTTTGGAAGTGATATTTTACTGATTGTTTGGAAACCATCATGATTATTATTGTTATTTTGGTATCTATTTATGATGAAATTTGATCATTTTGGAGATTATTGAGCTCTTCAAATCGTTTGAGGTATTTCGAAAATCGTCGTCAGCTGGATCCTTTGGAGTCGTTTGGTATTTCTTTTTATAATCCTTGTACGACCTTACTGACTTCTCAAAAGCTCACCCTTCTTTTGACTTCCTTCTAAAGGTGACGATCTGCTGTCGCATATTCGGGAATAAGTTAGAGTTTGTGTGAGATTTTGATAAGCCCATCACTACTGGGTAATGTAACCCATACGCGGGTCTGTACTATTGATTCATTCTATCAGGACTTCAGTTATTGAGAATCTAGGTTTTAATAGTCAAGTTTGAATAGTTATTGTAATCTTGTATTTTAAGGAATTTGGATTGGTGTTGGATCAGATGCTTTAAAGTATGTGGTAGGGAACAAGATCATATGGGTTTGATGTGATCCGGTAGGTTAATGTTCCGATAATTCAGGGCTCGGTAGAGCTTCGGATTTCTGGGGGCGTTACAGTCCCCTTCCTCATATTCCTCGAACAACCTTGTCTTTGCCTGTTTCTAGGGATAATACTTCAGTCCCAAATAAATCACGTAAAATGGTGGGTAATGATTTTATTAATCTAGCAACAATTGGTAGTTTTTCTTTGCAACAACAATTGATTCAAGCGTATTTTAAGGTGACGAGTGGAGTGGGTTCTGATACGGGGCACTCTTTTTTCGATTTTGACAATGATTCTCCCATATCTTCGAAATCCTGTAAGAGACTCAGAGCTACAGGAGATACTACTACTAACGTCAAATGCCACAAATCTCTAGACTCTCTTATTATTGATTTGCCCCCCAGGTTCGTCTTCTTCAGTTAGTTCGTTGCATTCGTTTGCTCAATCATTTGCTTTTAAGCATGCTGCCTATGTTTATCCTGTTGTGCTTGCTTGTTTGCCTATTGATATTCTTGCTTTGTTTGATCTGGTGTAGACCCCACCTTGCAAGATTCTATCTATTACTCTTTCAATGTTAAGGCTTTGGTGTTGGGCCTGACCAATCACAGTTGATCCCATGAAAATTCTAAGCTGGAACTATGACGGCATGGGTCAAGCTGCCACAATTTGCATAGATAAAAGACTGATCCGTTCGCATGCCCCTGACGTGGTTTTTTTCATGGAGACTAAGATGTCATTTTCTAAAGTTGGTGGTTTATTTCAGAGTCTAGGTTCTGTTAATTTTGTTGGGGTGGATCCGATAGATCTTAGTAGAGGCCTATGGTTCAGTTGGCTCCCTTCCAATCCTTAATCTATTAGGGCTGTTCGTGCAAAATTTATACTCTCTACTTGGTGTAGTCTCGATGGGTTTCTGGGGTTCTAAGGATTTATTTACAGTCACCCTTGGGTGCACCATCGACCATTAATCTGGAGCTACATAGCCTCCATATTTTCTTTTCTTTCTGGCCCTTTCTATATTTATGGGGATTTTAATCAGGTTTTGTTGCCTGCTGAGAAGACAGGTCGAAGTGCTTCAGTCATCCCTGGTGCTCAAGCATTTCGGGATCTCCTTGAAAACTTTGGCTTGTCGGATATTTGTTAGGAGGGACCTATGTTCACATGGGTGCGTGGCTCACCTGAGCTTGGATTTCGGTACCAAAAGCTTGATCGGGTTATGGCCTTGTCTGATTGGATTGTTCATTATTCCCAAGCTGTTGCTATAAATATGGATATTCAACGCTCAGATCATGCATCCATCCTTTTTTACTCTAATCCTCTTAGTTGCTCCTCTTTTAGGTCATGTTTAAGTTCAAGGTTTTGTTAAGAGTTTTAAGTCGTTAAAGTAAAGGTTGATTTGGGAATTTAGCACTTCAAATTAAGCATGTCCAGTAGAATAGTTTCTTTCAACACGAGACTCTACTCTCGAAAGATAATTGTTGCCCTGAGGACTACTATCTTCGATGTAAACTAGATTTCCTGCTTAAATGTGAAGGCATTTTCTAGGCACAGCGGGCAAAAATTGATTGGTTGGATAAAGGCGATGCCAACGCCAAGCTGTTTCATACATCTACCATTATTCGTAGACGGTCCAATCAAATTATTTCGCTTAAATGACCATGGCGTCGTCATCTCTAATGAGGGGTCAGTCAGGAATCTCACCGTTCATCGTTTCTCTTTCTTGTTCACCACTATTGTTCCAATCTCTCGGACCGAGAACAAAATTTTCTTGTATCTAAGCAGCTTATCCCTCAAGGTCAATTCGGCCTCTCAGAAGGAGTTACTTCTACAACCCTTTACACCGTAGGAAATTAAAAGTCTTTTTTCAAATAGGAGATTTGAAAGCCGGGGCTTGATGGTATTCCGGCCTTAGTATATCAGAGGGGCTAACGTTTTTTCCTTCCTGAATTGCGGCCATATGCTCAATAAGACTAACCTTAGTTTCATCACTTTAATTCCTAAAATGTCTACTCTAGAAACAGCTGAGGATTTCCATCCAATTAGCCTTTGTAATGTTACCTATAAACTCATTTTGAAAGTGCTTCTCACTAGAATGTCCCCAATCATGAGTGATGTCATCTCTTAATATCAAAACGCATTTGTCTTTGGTTGGTCGCTCTCGGATCATGTTCTACTTGCTCAGGAACTGACCAATTGCGTCAGAAAAGTAAGGGGAAGTTGTCTTAATTGCTCTTAAACTTGACTTGAGTAAAGCGTTCGACCGAGTCAGCTGGGTTTTCCCTAGATGGGTGCTTACTGAGTTTGGTTTCCCACTATGTTGGATTAATCTTATTTATCATTGTGTGAGCTCTGTCTCCCACTCTATCCTGTTAAATAGTGCCCCTGCGCCAGATTTCAAGCCCACCTGTGGCATTCGTCAAGGAGACCTTTTATCCCCTTTTTATTCATTCTCTGCTTTGAGATCTTGTCACTAAGATTACTAGATGTGTGAACATCAAGGACAAATTCAGGGCATTCAAGCAGGAAAGCAATTTTTGCATGTCACTTATCTAATGCATGCGGATGATCTTTACATGTTCTTTCATCTCGATCAGAACTGGCCTCGAAACATTACTGCAGTTCAGCGGGTTTTACATAAGTACTGTTTGATGTCTGGTCAACTGATTAGTTGGGAGAGATCTAGTCTTGTCATTAGTCCTAATGCTTCCCCGAAGATTTGAGTTCAAATCCATCACGATAACAAGGATTTTAGGAAGCATTTAGGTGTTCCTCTGGATATTACAGATAAGAAACAAGAAATCTTCATTGGTATAATGTAGGAACGCAAGATAAATGTGCTCACTGGTTAGGTCTCCTGCTTAATAGAGCATGTCGAGTTACGTTAATCAATTTGGTACTTTCTTCACTTTTTGTGCACTATATGTCTATTTATAAGTTCCTTATCTCCGTATGTAATCAATTAGATCAGATCCTGACACGTTTTTGGTGGTCGGCTGATCAATCATAAAGGTCGATCCATTGGATCTTCTGGCCAACATTATGTGTCCCAGAACTTTTGATGGATTAGGCTTTCGGAACTTCTAATTCTTCAACCAGGCCCTCTTAGCCAAATAGGCTTGGAAGATTTCAGTCAATCCCGACACCCTGTTAGCTTAAGTATTGAGAGGAAGACATTACGCGCAACACTCTTTCTTCAATGCTACAACCCTTATCATGGCTCTGGATGAGGCTTTTGGTCGGGCAGTGTGTCCTTAAGCATGGAATACAGTAGAGAATTGGAGATGGCCACTCTATTTCTGTCTGGATGGATTTGTGGTTGCTTCAGTTTCCTCAAGAACGATTACAAGTTTTTCTCGCAAGAGCATAATGAACACTGGCGCATCACAAATTTATTCATCCACAGTTTTTAGAGTTGGAACTTAAGTCTTTTGCTCAATACTTTCCCATCAGCAATAGTTTCTTCCATCCTACTATAAAATAATCGCCTTTCGGTACATCAGATGCAAATTTTTGGCCATTTGTAAAAGGTGGTGCATTCTATAGCTCTAAGTGTTATCAACTTCTTACTTACACGGATGCAAGGCAATCCTCCTTGGACAGCCCATCCTTTCTCAAGTCTGGCACACACTTTGGAAATTCTCAATATCTAAAAAGCTTAAAGTATTCCTGTGGCAATTTCATTATCAAAGGTTAGCAGTGTCCTCGCTTTAGTATAATGCAAATGCTTGAACTCCGAATTGTGTCCTCTGTGTAGGTTACTATTGGAAACTCATAACCATCTCTTCCTTGATTGTTGCTATACTCAGAACGTATGAATGCAACACCTTGGTCTTGGGGGAGCTCCTGCAGGTTGCTCTGTCAGAGACTGGATAATTAGTTGTTTGGCCAAGCTGTGTTCAAACATCACTCAATGCTGTTATACTCTTGGCTTAATGTGGTACTTTGGATGATCTGGTGTGGCCGGAATGAAGTGGTCTTTAAAGGCGAGACATTTTCTCCAGCAAAAATTATGCAGCAATGTACTATCCTTTTGTGTAATATCAAAGCCACTCCTAGGTTGCGGTGTTATTGAAAGTTAACATCGAAGTCGCATGTATCTACTTTAGGCAGAACTGTGCGTTTTACACATTTTTTTCGCCGTTAATCCTAATTCGGTTCCTAAGTATGTGTGATTGTTCATTTATGCTGAACTTTGTATTCAATGCTATATAGGTTGCCGGTGATCGTGATTCACCAACGTCAACTCTACCACTTTTCTCAGCATGCGGTTTGGGGTTGTTTGTTGGTATTTAGGTCTGCTTGGATATACCACGAAGGGCTCTCACTGATGTTATTTTC
This sequence comes from Escallonia herrerae, assembly GCA_033070095.1. NCBI lineage: Eukaryota > Viridiplantae > Streptophyta > Magnoliopsida > Escalloniales > Escalloniaceae > Escallonia > Escallonia herrerae. Next base: position 83,719 of record JAVXUP010002450.1, on the reverse strand, counting down.
TCAGCCCATGAAAATAATGCTTTTGACTGGTGATGTATTATTAGCTATTGCGTGGTTAGCACGTCAGCTTTGTGTTCACCTAATTTTTCGTCTAGCTCACTCAAACTTTCTCTTGCAGATGTGATCAAATAACGAGTCACGTATTACTTTGCATCAACTTTTGTGTAACATATCTGACTATAGGCAGGAAGTGCACTCTTTGCATATCGCACAAAGGCACGGATGGGGTTTTACAGTTATCTTCAGCATTGGCTTCTTTTGCTACCAATTCAGATTCTGGTATTAGGCAGGTTTGGATTGATAGTGCTATTGTGGATGATGATATTGCTGCGGATGTGCCTCAGTGGTGTTTTGACGCTTATCTTGATGATGGTCTTATCGTTTCTCTAGTTTCTTCACTTTTGGGTTCTCATGCACATTTTGTCTAGTGTCAATGATGTAAATACAGTTTATCTTACACTACGTAATCCCAAAGGCTAGGGATGTTAGCCTAATTTATTTTTCGATGGTATACATTTATGATAATTCTAAAAAAAAAAAGAACTAATAAGTTGATGAGCATGTTGATAATCCCTCATTTTTATAATTTTAGGTTTGAACATGACAGTGCTGATACTGAACATTAGCTCTACACTAGTGATGAACAACGATGGGATTACTAAGGAGCTTTGATGATTTTAGCTGAACTTTTTAAAATTGTACTCGTATTCATTGATGGTTTTTCATATGTTGTTAGAGACAAGAAAATGTCACATAAGATGGTATTTCAAATGTTTTCAGTATTGGTTAGGTTTTGGCCATTAGTGTCATTATTTTAGCGAGTAAGACGTGATAGCACCTGCAAGAGATTCATAATTAGGCCAGCAGTCGATCACCCTTAAGCTCACATCCCATTCCTAGTTCGAGGTGCGACATAACAGTAGCATGTTGTGATTGACCTTAGAAGACTGCGCCCATGAATTCATAAGTACCTACTTGACTGGTCTTTGACAGAGACATTGCACTGTGGTGGGGTCATAGATTGGGTTATTGTAGATGATATTAGAGCCGACAATCAAAAATTTGGGCAGCGAAGGCAAACCCGAATTTACACATCCAGTTGGCTGCTGCTAGTATTATCCAACCATGGGCCATGTGTTACAAGGTTAAGTTTGGGTTTTAGCAAGGACGCTAGGGCGAAGGGACGAAAGAACATGATAATCTACATCGAATTTGGGATAGTTTGTATTGACCTCAGAAGGCCTTATCCAAGAACTTATAAGGCACCTACTTGGTTGACCTTTTTGAGGAAGACATAGCCTTGTGAGATTGTGGAACAAGTTATTAGAAAACTAATCCTTGAACAATATATGAGGCCCATTCATAACATTTATTATTACCTTCAAACTCACTCTTTAATGTCATTATTATCTACCTTTGTTTGGATAAATAAAGCTCACCTCCGTCCAACTATTTCAACTCAACATAGTCACATGCTCGTCAACCTAAATCAAGTTTCATCGTCCACTAACTATAAGATCTCACATTTCATCGACCCTGGAGATGCTGCTATTATTTTAGGCAATGGGCATAAGCGGTGATGGATGAACAAGTTCCGGTTCCGAAACTAAAAGGATAGGGTGAAAAGGGTGAATTTGGAAATCTAATGAATCTTTTTTAGAGGGGTGCAAAAATAATAGTATTGCACGCAAAAGATGACGTTTACCAATTATATCATCGTTAAACTTACAAGCACGACTCTATGATTCTAATGATATTCGTCCTTGGAAAATCACCCATTCTCGCTCTCATTTCCGGTCTCACCGAAAACTACTAGCACCCAGTTCTACCCACGCTTAGTGTAATAAGGTTACAAAAAGAAGGCCAAATATTGTAAGAACAAATTTTAGCTATTACTCGAATGGTAGGATCTTTCTCCAACCCTGTATATCGTGATAATTAATAGTGACTATATATTTTTAGTAACTTTTCTACTAACACTTTTAGCGATAATTTTTAACAGTATTTTTTTAATATCACTAAGTAAAATTCAAAAAATATTTAACGATCATTAATTTAATTCGGATAGCGGTCAAATTTTTTTTTTATATCGTGAACCGTGTACATGTTTGATGGGTGGAAATGGAAGCAGAACTCCTGCTCGCAAGGAAAAAGCGGGAAAGAAATTCCACCTATTACTACATCGATCATAAAGATGTAGAATAATGTTTGAGTTTAGGTTTTTATAACGTTAACTTCACTTGCTTCTTTCTTGTCGCCGCCGAAGCCTCGACTCAACTCAAGGTACCACTCTCTCTCTCTCTCTCTCTCTCTCACACACACACACACACACGCGCGCGCGCGCGCACAGACACAACAAATATCCGCTACTTGATTCTGTGCTTTCCCTTTTCTGTGAACTCATAAAATATTGCTTGTAGTAATTTTTTTTTCCTTCACTTCTTCTCTCAAACTTGTGTAGTTATGGTACCAAAAATATTTGATACTTATTTGGTAATATATTGTATGAACGAATTTCTAAGATTGCATATGCTCATACAGAGAGAGTATTGCAACGCTATCTTGTAGCTCAATGTTATGGTATTGTGATTTTGTGTTAGTTACAAAGTGCATGCATTTCTTGGTTTATGAGCAAGGCTTATTATGGATCATGTATTAGTGGTTTTTCAGAATTTCAAAAGGAAATAATTGATTAGGATTTTTACCAGTTTAACTTTTTGTGAATTCCTAGGATGAATTTAGTACGTGTAAATGTTGACTTTACTCCTTGTCTTTACCAATGTATTGGCTGCCGGGTATTACTTGTTTAATCTATAATTGCTATTTGAGTTCAAGTCGATGTTTACTTCTACTAAAATCTGTTGTGGAAATTCAAAAAAGTGAGAGGGAAAACCCAATATAATGGAGTTACTTTTGTCATGTTTCGTGCCTTTGAACATTCTCCGCCCAGCTTCCTAGTAGTTGAATGTTGGTGTAACATCCCATCCCATATGGGAGATGTTAGCTACCATGCCTCTGAATTCATTGGTACCTACTTGTCTGTGCCCTTTCAAGGGAGACATTGCCTTGATGGGGCCGTGGACCTAGGTCGTGACTTTTGATCAAACAAATTGTTTGTAATTTGGATTATAGATTTGCTGGTTTCGTAATCCGAACAGGCTTGATGATTCACTTATTCTGAGCTTCTTGAATATTTGATTTAGGTTCTTAGAAGGACTTTTGCACGTCTCCTGCCCAACTGCCATTGGGGATCAGTTTGAATACTGCATACATCTTAGAGCTAATACTGCAGCAAGCGAGGGGAACGCAGTTTAGTGGCAAGCCCAACGAGAAAATTTTACAACACTCGAATAAATTTGAGGGCCGCATCTTTCAGATGGAAGTCCTTTCCGATAAGCAAAGTAAGGCACCAGAGGGTGTCGAGGATGTGGCAGTTAATGTAAGTGAGTTTTCAAGGAGTAATGGCATCAGAGTACCTAAAGCAGAGGACCCAGATGCAACTGAGTGTTCAAGCTCTTTTGCTGACACTAAATCGGGAAATGAGAATTGTTCAGGGTTGAGTGATGCAGAAGTTGAGTCACAATTTTACGGTGACAACGGTTTTGCATCTGCATTTGATGGATTTAATAGTATTTTTCCATTGAGGTGTGTGCTTTTTTCTTCTTATGCATCCTCTAAGTTCCTTTTTGTAAAATCATAAACTTTAAGAACTGTAGCTGCTACTGATTTTGTCAAACGTAGCTCAAAGAATCATTATTTTCATCAAATCTATAACCTAAGGTTTCTTCCGTTTATTACACATTTGGTACTTGAGTATGTTTAATATTTCTTAGTCAATTATGAAAACTTGAGGACTTTGATGGAACTGGTTCTAATGTGATGCTACCACGTATCTTTGAGAAGTACTTCATATGCTGTTGTATATCCACAGTATTTTAGGAGATTAAAGCATCAACTATTCTTCACAAAGATAAAGGAATGAAACACAAGGTCACCATCCTATAAATGACCTGTGTCTACCTTCAACTTTTGACATGATAAAATAGCTATCTTTTATCACAGAACTATTCGTGCTAATAGAACAACTTTCTTATTCTAGGCTCAAAAGACAGCCTCCATACTATTTTCTTTATTCCTGCATACTTGGTGGATGCATGTCTTGAGTAGAATAATGCATATGGAACATGATTCCCATAAATGTGCATAGAAAGTCAAGCTATACCTCAAGACTGTTACGAAGTTTGATCCCAGTCAGAGACTGGTAGAGGAACGTCCTGCATGTTGCTATCTTCCGAAAGATTCTGGTTTAATACTTTTTGTCACCCCATCCCTATTCTCTGTTCTCTTGCTCTTCCCATCTACGCCATAGGATCACAATCATGACGGCTATGAAATTGCCATTTCCTACTCAAATCTCGTGAATGGAGAACTCAAACTCATATTGGGAAATCGGAAAACTTTAGTATAGTTATTTACTATATATATCTATTTTTTTGGATGCATTATCAAATTAACCAGATGAGATGAAATTTATTCCTTTTCTGTAAAAGACAGGCAAACAAAACTACGAATTGCTTAGAGATAAGTTATCATGAAATTGATTCAAGGATCTTTCTCCGTTCTTTGAACTTTGGTTTGACACCCTTTAGAAAGTTGTGATTCCTGAACTACAATACTGTGTCATTAGTTAGTCTATGATGAATGCATCATGCATGACCTACTGCAATTCCATAACTTATCAAGATTGAACTTAAATTTTATGATTGATCTTTTTTCAGGAAGAAGAAGCTAACCAGTCACTGGAGGACCTTTATACAACCTCTTATGTGGCGGTGCAAATGGGCAGAATTAAGAATAAAGGAAATCAGGTCACTGGCATTAAAGTATACGAGAGAGAATTCAGCACATGATCGAAGAAAACAATTAGCATCAGAGCGACTTACGCTGGATGGGCTGGGTTCGAGGTCGCTGCCATATACTTTTCGAAGCCACAGGAAAAAGACCCTGAAGAGGAGGAAAAGAAAGAGAGTCGAAGATACAACCGATACAAAATTGTATATGTCACATCATAACCTTTTCTCTTATTCCGGTAGTACTTTTTTTTCATACTTGTGGTTTGTAGTATCGGTGTTCGTCCATTTTCCCTCCAGCCATCCTAATGCAAGTGACTGTGGCATTTGACTCTTGCAGAAAATAAGAGGTCTGATCCAGATGGTACTTCTACAGCGGATGATTATGGGACTCCAGGTAAACTTTGTGTTGCCTACCTAGTGCAGATAGTGCTTTTAAGTCTCCCTTCTTTAAATATTCCTGAGGGTGTTAGAAGAGATGACTTAATCAGAGTACTCAATAGATTTTCACTATGTCACGTAAACTGTATTGGTGTTCCCTACATAGTGCAGTGAAGGCTTCTAAGCCTATCTTTCTTTATATATTTTTGAGGTTGTTAGAAGAGATCTACTGAATGGATTTTCACTATGTACCGTGAACTATAAGATCAAGCACACAAAATGAGGCAAGGTTGCAGATTAATGGCCATAGCTCCTCTTTCATGAGGGAGCTGCTATCATAAGTTTTAAAATTAATTAATGCTGATCTGTATGGTCTGCTTTGGATTGGGAGTAACCACTAGTGATAGGGCAAAAATAGGGGGGAAGGAGAAAGGAAAGAGCAATGCCTACCTATGACATCAGCAAGCCTTGTTCTGCATGGGAAATCGATTGTTGTATTTCGAGTCTCGATTTCCTTCCAAGCATATTGTTCTATTTTATTTAATAATTTTTGTAGACTTATTCTTTTTATTTTTTTTGGAAGGGGCCGGGGGGGGGGGGGGGGGGGGTGTTGCAATCTTTTTTAGCCGTTTCTTAGTTTTTTTTTCTCTTTTTTTATTTTTATTTTTTTGGAATGTTCTTTAAAAAAATGTTTATTTGTTGTTCCTTCTTCTGGAAGTACACGTGTGTGCATGAGTTGCTCTTACTCATGTTTCAGGGAGTTTTAGTTTCACCAAATATTTTCCTAGTACCGCATGGATGTAATGTGCATTTCAAATCCTAATAGAACTTTTCGCGTTACGTTCGTTCTTCTGGGTATACAATACAAAATAGGTGAAATATATTCCCTTATTTTTTCTAAGAGAAACTTAGGATCAACGTCGCTTTAAATGTTTTGGAGCAGTAGATTAATACGCTCAAGCTTGCATGGAGATGTATGTAAAGGATAATATAATACCCATGATTGGGTTTTACCCCTAGTTGCAGGAAACTCCTCATATGGTGACGCTTCTCTCTCGGAAACTCGCTTTTGCGATCCCAAGTTAGGAGCTCCATGGGATCTCCTCCCAAGCACATATGGGAACTCGATCCCGTCAGCTGGACAGAGATGCACGGAACAAGTGAGAGAGTACCTAAAAATCAAGCCCTTTTTGACTCAATTCCTTGTTTCTCTCTTCCTTCAAGTCCTTAAAGCCTCCTTGTTTGTTGTTGCCCAAACTATATTCAAGAAATGGTAATACTCTTTAACACATTTATTTATTCAAGCCGTTCCCAACCTTAAATTCTTCTAGGTTCTTACACTCACCCCGTCCTTGTTCCCGCTCCCGCCCCCGCTTTGTGCAACTAAGGTTTTAGCTATGGCCTGTGGCATAGATGAACCTATACATGGGTTCGAAAATAATGGGAGCACTGAGAAGTAAGCATTTCGTAGAAGTGTCACTAAAATGCAAAACTAAAGATCTTTAGTGACATAAGTGGAGTTTAAGTGGTGAAAGTGTAATCAGTTCCTTTCAGCTAAAAGTGTCTTACTGCACAAGACCTAACTAAGCACTACTTACCAAGTAACTAGTTCTTCTAGGTGAAAATACTGGATGATATAGGTGAAGTATAGAGTACCTGGCCAAAATCCTGTGTCATCTTAAGCCCTTTACTGCACAATATCGACAAGAACAAGTAGGAGCTGAAACCCAAATTTGTTGCTTTTCTCTTAACCGTCACACTCGTTTCCCCTAGGTTCAGAGTCTTTTGATGGCTCTCTTGCTTCCTTAGGTTACCTCCAGATGTAAAAACCTCTTCTTTAGTTCTTTGGGCACTCTTCATCATATTATCAACTCCATGTTCCACCATCACCGGAACAGCACTCGGTTCCATCTGTCAACTCCTGAAAGGGAATCCCAGAGCAGCTTTGGAACCTAAAGTTCATTCATCTTGACTTCTTTTGTGCTAACCGTCTCCCCGTCTTTCTGTGACCTTTCTCTGATTTGCATCCTTTTTGTGGCGACTGGTGACGAGTACGCATGACTAATCTTTGCTTTTTAACTTTGTATACTAGTTATGACATTCAATCCTTTGTGTTATTATGGTGCGATGTACTTGGATTGTATATCTAAAGTGCATGGAAATGTCAGTTTATTGTGCATCGCCCAATATGGAATTTATTTGTCTACAACTAAAGTTTCTTTCCAGATTTACACATTAACTTACGGGTAATAGAATGACCTATTAAAAATAAAATTTTGAAACCTCATAGTTGCCTATACAGGGCAAACGGTGAGACTTGTCAGCACAGTATCTACAACTATGCCTAGAAGCCTCAAATTTCAGTAATTATCTTCGAGATGACTGTTGATTCTACGTTAATATATAGGTAGTTTGATGACAGGGAGAATTAAGAGGGAAAGAGTAGGCAGAGATGGAGCTTATACGGATCTTTGCTTCAAGTATTAGTTTTGTTTTCTGGGTACAGTACAGTACATGTGAGCCGCCATGCGCCTAGGCAGTGCCCATAAGAGTTGCTACTAGACACATACTTGTCTTTTGGTACTTGTTCTGTGCTTGCTTCTTGCATCCCTCCCCTTTTCTTGATGTGCTAGTCAGCCTTTTTGTTTTACTAGCCAATGATAGTAGAAACAAAAAGGTTTTTTACTTTATGGATCAACTGGAGACTTGAGCTACAAACTGGAGCGTTCCCTGCTCCTTCCTCGACCCAATCCCCGGTGTAGGCGTTGATCACGGTTCTTCTTTGCAAATGTTCCAACACATTGCCATATATTAATATCCTTTTATGTTATTGCCAAAAAACAGCTTATCTTATTTTGGTTATTCTTGTATCCAGCAGCAGTGGCCGTGCTTACAGAAGGAAATACTACTGGCCAGGATGAGTTTGGCACTAATAATGAGGGGTCTCTTTTTGAAGATCAAGATAACTTTCTGGAGCAGATCTTTAGGAAGATCGAAACAGAGCATTCTAGGGTTCACAAGCTGAAGGCTCAACTTGACTTAGTGATGTCAAAAAATGCTAGAAAGTTCTCTTCCTCTGAGAATCTAAGCAATCTTGTTCTGGCTGATGTACTGGCAAGCTCTGTTCATAGCCCCACTTTCTCTGCTTGCAATGGGGACACAATATCTGTGGGAGGTATTGATGTAGGAGATCTTGTGATGCCTGAAAGTGCAGTTTCAAGCTTTGGAGAGGCTATTCACATTCCTGACATAATTGAAAGCACCCTGGGACTGTTGTCCCACGCTGATGTCACCCAGCATCAGTCACAAATCGGAGATTCCAGTGAAGATGTAAGCCATTTCCTTGTACTAAACTGGGTCTCTATGTTTGTATGAACATTGTAGCGCGGAAAAATACTGAAATAAAATCTATTCGCTTCTATGAACAAGCAACTCTTCAGTGTTAATTCTGGATTCAGAATTATCATGAAGCATCTAACGAGTTGCTGATTTTTTATTTTCCCTAGGCCCCCGCAGTGCACAAAAGGTGGAGGATTGAGTTGTGCCTTTTAATGGTAGAGTGAGTTTTTGAATTAATTCTAGACTTCAAACAGATAATTTAGGGGTGGCCCTATTGGCAGTCCCTTGTATGTTTACGGTGCTCCAATTACAACTATTAATGCACGACGCAAATGTCTTGCACTAAGATAGGGTTTGGGGATAGCGGTCTGGACATTTAAACCTCGCGTGTAGCTTATGTGAAGATAGTCATATTAGACAGTATCTGGTTGAATTTGTATACCTTGTGCATCAGTGGCAGATGCACATGACATTGACTCTTTAAAGGGCATGTTCCTTTCACAATATGATGGAAATATTAGAGAATATAATAGTACACACTAAGATTTGAGCAGATAGGCACTTCAGCCCTTGAGGCAACCAAGAGTAGTAATTCACTCATTTTGGAACATTCAAATATGCAGATTGTGGATACTGTGATGCATAACCAAGCAATTAAGGCGGAGCCGCGCACTTTGGATGATAAACATATTCAACCCACAGGGAAGCATCAAGAGTTGGAGAGAAGAGAAGAAGCTAGTAATAATCCTCTCCTTCCTGCTGCGGAATCAGAAGCCGTGGTCAAACCTGCCATGTCTCAGGAGCAATCATTCTTAAAATCATCTTTAGCCTCAGAGGTCCATTTTCCCAAGAACAAAAGAAAGCGAGGGGAGCGTAAAGCCGGTACAGGTGGTTGGAGCCGGCAATGCCCAGGTGAGCCTGATAGCCAGTGATTTGGTTCTTGATCGTTGAATGAACTTGATGAGCATGGCTGCTTTTTGACAAAGTTGTGGGGTTGTAGATTTTGACAAAACTATCATTCAATCTACTAATAATTTCTTTAACCGTCGCTTGGTTGCTAAATGGAAGAGCTAGACCTTTTGGCCAGCAGTGTTAAGGCGTTTGTAGTCCTTTCAAGCGTATTTTCTGGCATAATTCCCATGAATGGTTTTCCCGGTATGAAAAGGGGGGTTTTCCCCGGTATGAAAGGGGGTTGTGGTCCAACAGTTAGAGAGGCTTTTGTAGTGAAAGCTGCTGAATGAGCTATTTATACAAGTAAAAAATTTGGCTGCTATCCGGTTGGAGGAATCTTCCTCCTACTCCCTATATAGCGACAATAATCATTTCTATATTATTTCTAGTGACTTTTATTTAGTGACGTTAAAAAAGTGCTGTTAATAATTATTGCTGAAAGTGTTGGAAGAAAAGTCACTAGAAATATTTAACGACTATTAATTGTCACTATATACGGGGTTGAAGAAAGATTTTTACAACTCGGCTAGGAGCCAAAGTCTGTTTAAGAACCCTTCTTCTATCTTGATTTCTAGTCTCCGAACTTAGATGATTCGACCATGGCAGATTTATATACGCGCGCATGAAAAGACGCATTTACATTTAGAATTCAAGCCTTGACTATCCATAACCAAACTTACTTGTTTCTTTCATTTTCTGACTTATATCGGACTTGTGGACATTTATTTACCGACTGATCGACCATTATCGTGATCGGATTAGCTCGATGAGGATCTTATTGATCACACTTTAGTTTTTGAATGACCATGTTGTTCTTATTGAGTTTAATCCCCTTTTTAAACATTCTTTCATCAAACAAAGTTATGAGAGTTTCGATGAATTTTTGACGATTGGTGGTCCTCTTTTAGACTTGTTGTTGGACTTCCGCAAGAATCTAAGTGCGCGAACAACTAGCTTCAACTTCAAGATAAAAGCAATACCAAAAACCCTACTCTCAAAAGCTGAATCTCATGCTTTGTGAACAAGCAAAAGTTACTACTTCCGAATACCCTTGCGAGATTTCCGATAACATGGCGACAAGGCAATTTGTCATTCCACCAGAGGTGTTTTACACACAGAATTGTAGTGCTCCACATCTGCACTTACCGCTAAGAAACTCTGCAACAATCCGTTGGTGAGCTGTTGCAGTACTTTTCCTTTTGCTATAACAAGCAACCATTATACTTGTTCCTCCGCTCATTTGCCACTATGTAAAGAGTATTAAAGACGGTTCATTATACTTTTTTAGGGACAAAAAAGATGTGGACAAGCATGTAAGAGTTTGTTATTGTAATAAGCCTCCTTGTACAACTAAAGCCACTTAGATTGCCCCTGGAAAATTATAAAGACATTTCAAAAGGAGCAAACTTTGCCTCCTACTTGGTTTGGGTTGGAGGAAGATAGTTGACAATTAATAGTCGCAAAATATTTTTAGTGACTTTTCTTCTAACACTTTTAGCAATAATTATTAACAGTATTTTTTTAATATCATTAAATAAAAACCATTAAAAAAAATTAAAGACGATTGGTTGTAGCTATACAGAAAGTAAGAGGAAGATTCTTCTAACTGGGTAATAGCTAAATCTCTTCCTTACAAAAAGGAGTCATGTCTCATAAGAATAGAATTATAAAAAATACTCGTTTGGTTTCGCTGCCACCATCACGGTCGGCTTCCCCGACGCGCAGTGGTTGGTGCTTTTGTCTTTGTCTGGGTCTTTATGTGGTGTGTTAAATCTAGGGTTTAATTGTTTTTTTGGATGCTTTAAGGATTTTAATTGTTGCGGTCATGTGGTGTGGGCTTGGCTCAATCTTGCTGTGATTTGGGCAGAATCCCAAGGATGATGGTTGTCAGTGGTGGCTCTGGGTTAATCGCTCGTGGATGCTCCTCTTTTTTGTTTGTGGGTCTGTGTGTAGGTCAAAAGATTAAATATAACATCAAGTCAACTATGTGCACATGTGATTAAAAATGACAATGGGACGGGTGGGTCGGATACGGATTTTATAAAATTCGTACCCGCCCTGGTTATCCTTATGCACAAATCCGCCCCGCCCCGCCCCACCATCGGGTCAAGGGATGGGAATACCATTCCCGATCCAGCGGACTTTTATGAGCACCCCCCTGCCCTGCCCTGCTCTTCGGCGATTTTTGGTCTCTGTTACCCGGAGGCGTCCGGACAGTGAGACTAACGACGTCATCTTGCTTATCGCAATCCAATTTTCGGACAGGGCCAAGCTTTTGCTTGAACTGCCTCTGCCCGAACATATATTTCTTGCTTAAGACATTTGATTCAGTTGGATCTACAGAGCTACAAGATGCAGCCAAGGCCGTTATAGTTCAAGTGCATTAATTTTCAGCACTTTATTCCCAGAGCAAGCAAAGAAGATTCTCTAAATGGAACCATACAAGCTAAGCTTCTCTAACAAAGCTGAATTTTTGTAGCTGCTTTCTTTGAGAATGTGGACATTAATAGTGTACATTAACATTACAAAATTGCGAAAGAGGGAGATACACCAAGTCAAGATCAGATCTAGAACCAGCGTCCTTTTCAGCGTCGAAGGTGAACTCTTCGGTTGAATCGTTGGGTTGGGTTCGGTTGAGGAAGGAACTTTAACGACGTTGTCATGGGGGGTGACGGTGTGGGGGAGAGGAGGAGAAGAGAGAGAATGTGGGATGGCGGCTGTGAGGGAGAGGCTGAGAAGAGAAAGAAGATGTGGTAGGGTTTGTGTTGGACTACTTATATGGGGTGGATGGACGGCTGTGATTGTTTATAGTTTAGGGTTAGGATTTTATTAGATCGGTGGGTGCGGGTCGGGTACCAGGGCGGATAAAAAGAATATCCGAACCCGACCCGTACCTTCTGTGGGTTACTAATATAAATACCATGTCTGTAAGTTTAAAAAAATTCTCTCCTAATGGGTCGGGGCGAGTCGGATATCCGCCAGGTCGAACTTAAATTGCCATGCCTGCATGCGATACGCACACAACTCATTTATGAATCTAGCATTAAGCTCATGGCCATAAATGGCCAAGCGCGTTTATATTATTCTCACCGGAATAGGATACCAAAGTGTACGGTGATATTAAAATTATCAGTATTGTACTTGGTTTAAAATCTGACCACCAAAGACTTTGATAAGATTTTAAATTGTTTATGATTATGAATATTTTTTTTAAAATTAATAAGACTGAGTAGTAGACTTTGAGGAAACTAGTGAATTAAATAGTGAAAGTGGGGCATAATTGAGCGTTACGTATAAAATTTCATGGGTATATGATTATCTGTAGTCTAATTGATGGAGCCTAATTAATTTTTAACCTTTATTTCACGAAACAGTTGGCATGTTGTTGGCTTATAAAACTCAGTTCATGTCAAATGAAGCGGTGGTGTTTTATCCGAAGAGGCACCAAATCAAATTGAAACGGTGGTTTGCAATACCCTTTACTTGACATCAAACTGGATTGAAAGAAAGCGGTCATGGCTCTGAATTGTTGTTGGAGAGCAGATTACTGTTGTGGATCCTTTGCAGTGGTACCATGCCATTTTAGTTGATTCTTCAGAACGCTGCATATGTTTTTACACATGCATGTGTGTGTGGTTACACACAGCCACCAGACACACCCCCCAGCAGGCACGCACACAACCATTTTCATGACTCTTCTCCACCTCCACAGTAATTCGCCGACACACCCATGACCACCAAAGGTTGAAGTGCTATAAAAGGTGGGCCAGAGGGATGTTGAAGTGCTCGTTCCAGATAGAATTCTCCGAGTCGGAGATCACGCCAGTGCGGCTGACGGCTGCGCTGCTGGCGTAGACGGTGATCTATGGGTCGCTGACTCGCTGGTGATGATCTTGCCATGGGGCCGAGCCAGCAGCCCCCTCCCCCCTGACTCAAGGCTATCGGCCTGCAGCGAAGAGGCGGCTGAGACACTCGGAGATCAGGTCCATGTTAGGCAAGCATCGAGCCGTTAGCAGAGGCATGAAAATGCAGATTGGATTTTGAGGGAGAAGGGGAAATGCAAAATGCAGAAGAAAGTGCACAACAGAAGAAGGGTGGTTACGTGAAGTGTGAGTGGGTCTTTGTAACTAATGGTACAGAGTGCGCAGTGGTATTTTACAATTTTATCTTCGTAATGAATATTCTCTCCGTTCCGAAAATATCGATCACTTTTACTTTACACGCATAGTAAGGATTTTGGTTATGTATTATGTATTTTTTTCATTTTACCCTTTAGAGAGGGGAGAAGAGAGTGGGCCATAAAAGAGAAAATTAGTTGGTAGAATGTTAAATGTAGAGAGAGAAATAGAATAAAAAAGTGTAAAGTGGTGGGTCAGGAAAGAGAAAATGAGTTGGTAGAGAGTGAAATGTGGAGTGAAAAATAGAATAAAAAAAATATAAAAATGGTAAATATGTAAACATACTTACAGAATCTTTCTTAATTTAGAAGTGATCATTTTTTGTGAGACGACTCAAAAAGGAAGATTGATCAATTATTAAAGAAAGGATGGAGGGAGTACATGTTAGCGCCAGAATCACTTTCAATATAACATTAAATGGTATTACACCAAAAAAAAAAAAATATTCTCATTATAAGTAGTATAGATATAGAAGTATAGATTTATGTTATTACACGAGGTATTTTGTTGTGGTTATCTTATTTTTTTGGGTTTGTTGTATGGAATGTTTAGGTTTTTCCTTATTACAGTGGTACCTCTAAGACATAGTTGTTGTCCTTACTTATAGTGAGTGTCTTGGTTCGGGGAAGGGCGCACTAACATTTATGAATGTGGCATTTGGTGGGGGTTATTTGACATTAGCGCCTTTTTTTTTTTGTCGCTCTCGAAATTCAAGAGGCTTGACTGTGTCACTCCTTAAATGGAAAGACACTGTGTTGAGAATGAGCACTATGATTGGTAAGGTTTTTGTCCAAAGCAAAAAAAAAAAAAAAAAAGGCAAGATCAAGTTGGATAGTAACCTTGGTATTAGTACTTTTTGAACCCAAAAGCAAAATCATTGCCTAATTTGGTCCAAAAATCGAGTCAATAGTATGAATTTGATCATTTAGGTCTTTTTGGAAACTTCCTGTCATACCCAGTGATCCAATTTTTTGGGCCCATGTTTTAACAAAATTACCATGCTGGGAACGGCGATCTCCCTCTCTTCATGTCATTGCCTCACTCAACCAATGTATTTGCTTCTAGGCCAAAATTTCTTTTGATTTTGATGAGTCAATTTGCGGATCATGGCATCATCTTTGCTTCCATCTAACTTAACAAAAGGGAAAAAAATAATATTTGAATTCCTCATTGAGCAATGACAAAGTAAGAAATTTGTTAAACGCAGTAGGGAAGATATCAAACCCAAGCTGTACTCATGTAGAACAAGATAAAAGTTGCTTGCAGTTATTCATATAGCGACGATTAATGATTCTTAAACAAGAAATAATTTAAGGAAAGTGATACTCTAGTATTTTGACCTCAAGATTGTTATCCTTCTTGGCAAGGGATAATTTAAGAAAAGTGATACTTAAAACTCCACTTCCGTCACTAAATGCCTTAAAGGTGTCACTTTTTAACAATTTTAGCGGTAAATATATAGTTCAAATGATTATAAGTAAAGCTCAAATGTAACATTCTGGAATTTTCCGAAACGTTAGCACTCACTCGATCAAATACACTAAACACTATTATTCTCAAAACTTAACCTAATAACACTGCTAACTATCAGAGCAACTAACTATCAATTAATATATTATTCTAACTGTACAATCATGATTCACAAACTAAATTCAAATCTGATAATGAACTACAGAGGTTCACCCACGCAGGAGTACTAACTTAAATTCGCTAGCTCATTTGCCTCTAATCCAATTTCATGTAATCGTCACTACCTGTAGAAAGGAAGTCAAGGGAGAGTGAGCTTTCGAGAGCCCAGTAAGATTGATCAATGATTTAAAAATAAGAAAACGATACGAGCGATTTTTACATTTGAACCAATAACAACTTTTAAATGGAGAAATAGAGCGATTCAAATGATTTTTCTATATAAAACCAAATGAAAATTTTAGAAAGGATTTTCAAAAAAAATCACAACATTTTAATATAAACATAGGGACGAGTATCAACTCAATCCTTCAATTAACAGTTATTCAAAAATACTTAATGTATAATAAAACAAGTACACTGACTAATCCATTTAGGTACTAGTTTAACCCAATCAACAGACCATCCTTATAACTACAACAATACAGACTATCCTTATAACTCCCAGGTTTACTAACTTATGTCAATATTCAAGGAATTTAAACACAATTCAAAATGTTTTACAATGATTGAATTAAATAAACAGATGAGAATAACAAATTTCAAACGATCGTTATCAGGCTTAAATTAGGGTTACACGGACAATTGACAACATTTTCATGAAAAATAAAATATCAGAGTTCATTAAAAATTTGAAAACAACTCAGAAAATTATATTTGATGTCAAAGATGAAATGGGATTCGGATAGAAATCCTTACCTCAATCCAAGTTAAGCAATGCTACACCACCTTGATCAATAATCCTTTGAATCAACCTAAATTGATAATTTATTTGTTAGAACACAATCTATGTCTAATATACTATAAACCTAATATTCACTACCCAAACGATGCTCACTTCTAACTCCGAAATCGCTGAACTCAAAGCGAAACTCGTACACGGCCAACCTAACCAAAAATCCTTTACGCTTCATAATGCGTACCGATATCCCAAAATTCATAATAAATTACAATAAAATACTTTTATTGCTTAAAACATTATAAAAAGTTAAAATATTAATTTTCTAAAATTTTGAATATTTTTGAATTAAAATAATTTCTTTAAATGCAAGAAAACCCATAAATAGCTATAATTACTTCCAACTACAAACTAAGTCCCATAATTTTCATGATAGCTTCATAATATATAGGAAGAATATTGAAACTAAAATTATGATTTAAAAAGCACCGAAACCATTTTAAAGTTATCTATTTTGCTAAAATCAATGCAATACACAAATGATAGCAAATCAACTCAAAAAATCACCAAATTTATATTGAGTCTTTCTTATACTATATAAACATTACTATAATTTTCCAAAAACATTTTCATGAGTTTAAAGGCTCCAAAAGAATTTTACAAATCTAAAATTATAGAAAATATTAAAAATACACACGATATCAGAAAAATATGAAAATTTTAAGGTAATTCAAATATTGTCCTATGATCCTTCCTGTAAAGTTTCAATATTTTTTGACAAGTTTACGGTACCCAACAGCCATGTGGTGCAATTGTACAGGCACATAATACTGTTCACGCATAACACAACTACTCTTCATTACCTTCTTCTCCTGTCCAAACCCAGAACACACAGCTACTGTTCACGCAGCTTCCCTTTCCTCCCCATTTCCCTACACACACTATCACATATATACACACATTACCCACATGTATATGCACACCAATACATCATCTTCACAACTAACCAAAGACACTCACACCCCACATTACAAGCAAATCCTTAATCTCACCATGGCCATACCAACTCATCATTTTTTCTTTGTTTTTACTCACACAGGTTCACACAAACCCATTTTGAAGTAGCCCCTCCTTCATCTCTCAAGCACCACAACACCCATAAACAAACACATACATATGTATCACTTTCTTAAACAGATCTTGCACAGCTCCTTCTTCGCACACAGACACCCCTCATGCAGCCACTGTTTTACCCATTTCCTCTCATAATATCCACTCACACACACGTACAATATACACCCTTCTTCTTCTTCTTCTTCTTCTTCTACCCTTCTCTGTACAAACCCCAATACACCTGAACACACACTTGCACCAAGCCATGGCAGATCACTCACTTACACAAATGAACTCACACAATCACACACGCACCATCATAACATAGTTATACCCTGTAATAATTTTGGCAGCCCATTGCCCCCCCTCTCTCTCTCTGCGTCAAACACACATATAATGTACACAATTGTGCACCAATACACACAAATACCTTTCACGGCAGCTTCTCTAAACCTGTATCCCTTATCCCCATTAAATCATTGAGTAACCAGAGAAAAATAAGGGTTAGAGACGTACCGGAAAAACTAATCCCGATCGCCGGAAGAATTTCTTCTCTTTCTCTTTTTCACGAGCACACCCACAGGCTTCTACCCACAGGCTTCATCTCTTTCTCTCCTCTTCATTCGTCTCTTTCTGTAATCGAAAAGCAATATGTTCTCTCTTTCTCTCTGTCTGAAATTTTCTTTCCTTTTAATTAAGTTGTAACTGATTATCAAATTAAAGTAAGGTTTACATGTCCCCCTTAATTCCCTTCGTTTGTTCTTCTCTGATTTGCTTTCAAAAATAGAGAGTTGACTAAGCCTAAAAA
Organism: Escallonia herrerae; assembly: GCA_033070095.1. Classification (NCBI taxonomy): domain Eukaryota; kingdom Viridiplantae; phylum Streptophyta; class Magnoliopsida; order Escalloniales; family Escalloniaceae; genus Escallonia; species Escallonia herrerae. The sequence continues at coordinate 65,734 of JAVXUP010002450.1, read as the reverse complement.
TCAAAATTTTGTATTCATTTAATTTAATTATGCTATAGTCCAAAAAATTTTCTTATAAACTATAACTAATACGCTCAACTAATTGTCGCTAAAAGTTACCGATAAAGTTTGGTCATGCTATTTTGTCACTAAAAACCTGAATCAGTATTTCTCATAACTATTATCGTTAAACTATAACTTAAGGCTTCTAAAATTAATCGCTAAAGGTTACCAATAAAATTTCCCTCATGCAAATTGACGTTAACTATTGTGTATGAATATCGTCGCTAAAACATAATTTACTGGCTAAACAATATTAGAATTGGGGGTGTTACATTTTCCCCACCTTAAAAATTTCGTCCTCGAAATTTAGTGTTACTTAGGTAGCTACACTTAATCATGTTCACTTTCAGATATCCACCGACACACCTCAAATGCTTTATCTCAAATGCTTATATAACCTGATGCATTTAAATAGTTGGCAAAACAATCCCAAATACAATTCCAAGTGACCTACAAAGTATATGCTTTAATTCAAGACCTCAAGGTCAGGGCTGACCTCTATGTGTTTAACACAATCTAATTTATCGATAAATATTGCCTCAAATATCAGTACTCCTAAATCACAAATCCAGCTACACTGTAAACGCTATCTCTGCAATTTACTTTTCTCCATTTATACCATTAAATCGTCGCTAGCTAATAGTCTAAGTAAATTTATCATAGTTACTCCTAAATCTTATTTGGGATCACCACTTATGCTATAACATTCGTAGAACCTCAGATCCAATGGCTTTGAAGTTTGAAAGTCAAGTCTCTTTGCAAGTTTTTTTTTTCTCTAGAATACACTTAAGCATGAAACTAATATAATAACACCTTGCTAGAAGAGCTAAATTCAGACTTTAAGGGATCTAGGATTGATGCTTGAGATCTTCGTTTCCCATCCTACTTGTAGCTCAAAATTATTTATGACCTAAGAATATTAACCAGCCACTGCCCAAACGGAATTCTTACAAAACCAAACTTCTATCATCAACTAATTTCTAGAAACAACATTGCAAGTGAATTCCTTAAATCCAAAACTTCAAGGTAAGCTGATACCTTAGTCAACCACTATTTGAGCCTATATGAAAATTTGCCTTAACTGTTTCTATAAGCACTTACACATTACACCAAAGACTGAAACTGTAACCATATTCTGTTGCCACGCACTCTGATATCGAACCGCAACAAATTTAAACTATTATGGAATCCAACACATAGAAGGTGTACCTTAAAGGACCCCAAAAATCTTATTCTACACACGCATGTATCACACATCCATTAGCAACAACCACCTCTATATTTAGTGGAGCTACTCAAAGAGACCAAAAGATTATATTCTAATTCTTTAATTATCTTCTTTGGCTAATACTTAAAATCCATAATTCTAAGGTAAGTAACCTATCTACTATTGCGTACTTAGCACAAATCTCAATCTTATGCTAAAATATCAAATAAGTCTTCGAAATCTGCTACAAGTTTTCAAAGTCCATTCTCAGTCACAGATCATCTTAGGCTAATGAGTCTACAAAATCTCATACCTAAGCTCTGATACCAGCTGTAACGTTCCAAAAAATTTCGAGATGTTACATCAAATGTCACTTTCCTATTTTAGACATATGAATAAAAGCATCTTGATTTAACCCTACAAACATAATAAATTTCACTGTAGGCTTTGGCACCCACTGGCGAGGCCGGACAAATTCTTTAAAATGGGCAAAGTGTAAGATGGGCAGATATATTTTAAAAAGATCTTTTAGTTTAAGGTGTGCTACTTCGATGTTGACTACATTTAGCGACCGCCTTATGCGGTCGCTAAATATTTTTTATTAAATTATATTATATCTTTAGCGACCGACAATTGCGGTCGCTAAATATTTTAAATATTTTTCTTAGAAATATATTAAAAATATTTAGCGACCGCACTTATTTAATTTAGCGACCGCACGTGGCAGTCGCTAAATATTTTTAAATATTATTTTATATTTTTTAAAATATTAAAATTAGCGACCGCTTTATTTCATTTAGCGACCGCACATCGCGGTCGCAAAACTTGGCTTTGCCAAAAAAAAAAAAATTGCAGGTCAAATAACCTGTCGCAGAACTAATATCAATTCACATCCAATCCAATCCAATCGATCCAAAAACCAATTTAACCTCAGTTGAAACCGCATTCATTCAAACAGCTGCTCGCTTTCATCAAAGTACAGATAAACGTTAACATATGCATTAAAATAATAGAATTCATACAGTTAAGTACCGATGATCAATTCAAAACAATAAAATAACATTCATTCCATAAATCTTACCAAACCCCTATCTAAATTACTCGTCGGCAGAATAATCAGCCCCGTCATCATCTTCTTCATTCCTCGATGAAGAAGGCACGTTCGATCTAACAACATCTTCATCGCCCCGGGGGTCACCGGCACTAGGATCATCAGTATCGCCCTGCACGAAGCCATACAAATGATTCAACATCATATATCAAATCAAGATCACATATAGAGCACAAAATACATAAGTAATTGAGAAAATTTGTATTACATGTAATTTGGGGTCCTTTATAATTACATAATTGTCATCGAGCATCATTCGCATGCGCGCATCAAACATTGTGTTGAAGCACTCTTTCAACGTCGCAGCCGTCGCGTCTGCCCGAGGACCAGTACAACTGGTCTCGCCTGACGATTGAGGTTTGCCGGCTAGCAACGCTCGTGCAGACTGACGAGGGTGGCCGAGTATACGGTCCTTCCTAGGACCCCCAGTAGCGTCTGACCACAACGAGAACTTGTCCACTGTCTGGCTGGGAGTTGGCCTGAACTCTCTCTCTAAATAAACTCTGTATAAGAAAACAACAAAAATGTTAGAGAAATTCTATTGGCCACAATCGCAAAAAATGCAATAGGAATACAAAAGTAATACATGAGTTACGTGCTCACCGCAAACTGCTCGACACTCTTAGACACCCATTTCCCATCATTATTCTGGTGTGTGCGCTCAAAATGGCAGAGCCTCGTAGGGGCCTCCTGTCAGGGTCCTCCTCTATCAACCTCATCTCGTGCACGACAAATGGACGGGAACCAGCACTGTGTTTCATCTTCTTCCTGCTGTGAGTTATCTTCGTGCCTCGCACGGACACGGACACTGCGTCTGACACTGACACTGACCGGGACACCGCAGAGAGGAGTCGGACACGTGTCCAAAGGTAGCGGTGAGGTGTCGGGGTGTCGGGGTGTCGGTAGTTGTCGGACACCATACCTCAACTCATATAAAGTGTCGGTGCTTCCTAGGTGCTAATTAGGGCTAATCAGTGTCAATCAGGGTTAATTAGGGATAATCAGGACTGATTAGTGCAAATTAGGGCTATTTAGTGTTAATTAGGGCTGATTAGTGCTAATTATGCCTAATTAGGGCTATTTAGTATCCATCAGTGTTAATGGGGGCTAATCAGGGCTAATTAGTGCTAATTGTAAGGCTGCTGATATAAAGTTCCAATCTAGGTTTACCCAAAATGGGTACTGTCAGGTGGGGTGAATTCAATAATAGACACCTGTTGGCATTAGGTGTCGGAGTGTCAGTAGGTGTCGGACACCATACCTTGACTCATATAAAGTGTCGGTGCTTCCTAGGTGCTAATCAGGGTTACTCAATGTTAACCAAGGTTAATTAGTGATAATGAGGGCTGATTAGCCTAATCAGTGTTGATCAGCACTAATCAGGATTAATCAGTGTTGATTAAGGCTAATCGGTGGCGAAACTAGAATTTCACCCCATGGAAGATGATTCTTATTAACCTATGGAAGATGAACCTAATTAACCTATGGAAGATGAACCTAATTAACCTTATTTCAACCCACCATGTCATGTTTCATAAGCGCTTTAACCTAATTAACCTAATTTCAACCCACCATTTAACTAAATCACATATCTGATTGTCTCAATCCAATTGGGTCCCATCCTCCATCAACAATCTCAATTCTCAAATGCTCAATGCATAATTAACAACCTAAAATTAAAAATTAAATAATTAATGCGCAAATGGGAAAAAGCTGTTCAAAATGCACGTATCCGATATTTCAATCCAATTGGGTCCCATCCTCTATCAACAATCTCAATTCTCAAATGAACAAGTAAGCTTTTAAAAACAGCTGAACGAACAAGTATGCTTTTAAAAATCCTAAGACAGCTAATCCAACATGCGCTAGTAACAAACCATCTGAAATACTATGTTGTCTTGAAATTACGAGACATTCTAAAGACAACTAACAAGACATGTAAAGCAAAACACAGTATGCATCCAACATATCCATGAACCAGTAACAACTGAAAACTTGATAAACCATGATGCTTAGTGCCATAAGCAAAGCCCCAATTCTATTACCCTTCACTTTCGCTTGAATGTTTGCTATCCATGTAAGCAAAGCAATAGAAAGGCACTTTACCCAAAAACAAAACACACACCCAAAAAAAAAAAGATGATTCTCAACTCTGCATATTCTCTGCTATTTACAAAAGTGAACATGTATTTGAACTGTTAAGAGTTAGTAGCACAGGCACAGAAGCAGAAGCAGGATAGCATTGTTGGCTTGCAACTTTATGAAACTATACCAACCCGGCTTTAGTTCTGACAACAAAACCAGATTAGGCACCTCTTGACCTTTTTTACTTGACCCTTAGACATCCTAGTCTTGCTGAAAGTTTCACTCTTATGGCTCTGCCTTTGCAAGTCGGTCCTGCTTGACCTAAAGCCCTTGGTTCTTCTCCACAATTCCAACTTGGCACTAACCTTTGTGTTCAAGTCACATCAAGTAATAGTATATCATTCAAAGCTAATGATATCGAAGAATTTGTCCCGAGCGTTCCTAATAAGCTCATCTATAAAAGAAGACATAACATAAAGACTCAAAGCCGATATTTGGTTGAGCCTGGTCATATCTGGCTTTCAAGCTCTTGAGACTAGACTTGATGGTGGAACCTTTCCATTGGAGTGTCCACAAGTTTACGCATGTGTCGCACTTAACGCTAACAAAATTTACATGCTCGTTACTTTTCTTCTTCTTCTCTTTACTTTCTCTCCAAACCAAAACACACTCACCAGGTCATGGTTACTGTTCACGCAGCTTCCCTTGTTCCCCATTTTTATCTCATAACCATCACTTGCTCACACATGAAATGCCACTCATAACACACACTATATACACACATATCTACATTATGCACTCATGTAACACACACAACCCATTACCTCCACAACACATCCACAAATATATAAATACATACATCCACCATGCCCACTGCCGTGAGGCAGTGGGTCTCCCTCTCCCATTCTTCTCTTTTTTTTTTGCTCTGTTCCACTCAAGCATTACACATACTCTCATAGTACACCCCCGTATACACACATACACACACACACACACCCTAGAGCACTCAATTCACACGCACACACACATGAGCACCCAGCTCAAAATGAGCTGCCTTTTAGCAGCATCACCATGCGCAGACACACACTTTGCACATCTTCTCCCTCCTTTATTTCTTTACACACACACACACACACACACACACACATAAACTCACACCTGTATACCCATTATACACACAAACATATTCACATGTAAGACATACACAACACAGCTACACACCCATCTCCTCTCACACCCACATGGACTTTCCCCAAACCCACTTCATGGTAGCCCTCCTTCTTGCCGCATAAACATGTAGATACACACATGCACTCACAAATCTCGCAAAACACACACTCTTGCGCAGCACTTCACTGCTATACGGCTGCTCCTTCCCCTCCACCTTCATGCTTAAACCCACTTCACCCACACAATACATAAGCACCTACTGGCACCATTCACAAAACATTTTAGGACAAACCTGTTATACCAATTTTTACACAGACCTAGCCACACATTTTCACACCCAATTTACACACACAGTCACACTGTAATCACCACTTCCATGGCTGCCATTTTGCCCCTTCTTCCACCTTACAGATCCTCACTCAGCACACATGTTCCACCAACAAAACACAAACTTGCTGCGCCTGTTTCACGCCTCCTTTCATGTACACGCCCATACAAAGCACACCCACAATGTAGACTAAACCCATTTTCAACCCCTAAACCCACTATCATCTCTCTCTCTTTAATTTCCTTGCAAACTCACATACATATACATTCACACAACCACCTCCGCACAACACTCACGCACATACAAAACACACATATTCACTCATGCACAGGTCATACAGATTTACACAAACACTCACTCTCGCACTCAAACGTCTACGACAATTTATTCTCTTGTTTACAATTGTAATCCACACCCATTACGCCCGACACAAACTGCCGTAACCCACATACCCAATCCCAAAATAAATTTGATTCAGTGAAAAAGTAAATACCTTGAGGTTTCCCCAGAATCCTTTCTTCACTCTCTCTTTCTCTCTCTCCGCTCTCTATCTCTCTGCTGTTTTCAAAAAATAGGTATGAATAATATAGGGTCGGCTGCTTTAATAAAGCCTTATATATGAAAGGCATACAAACAATGCATAATCCTAACGATTTGCGGATCAACTAAGAATTAGAGAGGGAATAACCATGGAAGAAACAATCAGACCCCTCTCGTTTGAAACGCTTTTGCTACAGAAATGATGCAATAGAAGAACAAACAGACCTACACGCTGAAATAAGAACAAACCTGCCACTGCCGCTCCTCGTCGCCTGAAGTTGCCGGCAAATCGGTCGCTCGGAGCAGTCGCCACCGCTCCCTTTTCTCTCTCGCCCAGATTTGTCCCGTTTGTATCTGGCGGTAGCTAGGAAGTGACAAAAGTTCAAGACTAAGGCCCCGTTTGACAAAATTTTTTTCCCTCTTTTTTTTTCAGTTTTAAAAACTGAAAAAAAAGAGCGCTTGGTAACCATTTTTTTTTCAATTTAAAAAACCAGTTTTTAAACTGCAGAGTAAAAAAAAAACTCCAAAAACTGGTTTTTTTTTTTCACTTTTGGTTTTTTTTTTTCGACCACCACCACCACCCTCCCACCGCCGGCAGCCACCTCAGGCGACCACTGCCGGAGACTGCCGGCGACAAGCCACCTCCGGCCGCCGGCGACCACCGCCCGCCGGCAGCCACCGCCGGAGACTGCCGGCAGCCACCTCCGGCCGCCGGCGACCACCGCCGGAGACTGCCGGCAGCTACCTCCGGCCGCCGGCCACCACCGCCGGTGACTGCCGGCAGCCACCTCCGGCCGTCGGCCACCACCATCACCACCGTCGACCACCGCTACGCCCCACCACCGCCACCGCAAACCACAAAAAAAAAAAGTCAAAATAAAAAGGGTTACCAAACACCAAAAAAAAAAAAAAAAAAAGGGGTTATCAAACACCCACTTGTTTTTATAAAAAAAAAAAATTAAGCTATTCTTTAAAAACTGAAAACCAAAAAAAAAAATTTGTCAAACGAAGCCTAAATTCCATTTAGGGTTTTTTTGGATTAAATGTTGACTAAAACTTTAGCGACCGCAAACTTTGGTCTCCAAATCAGTCGCTAATTTAGCGACGGCAACGGCAGTCACAAAATTCGGTCGCTAAAGCCAAGTTTTGGTTGACCATGAATATTTAGCAACCACGAAATATAGTAGTCACTAAATCGGTCGCTAAAGTATATATTAGCGACCGCATATTTTTGCGGTCGCAAAATGCGGTTGCTAAAGCCCCTGTTTCTTGTAGGGATTAGGGGTGATTAGGGGTATTTTTTACATATAACTTTTCTTTCCCATAAAATACCATTCCTGGTTTATAGTGTTATTAAAAGACAATGATGTTTTTGACTTCTCATAAAATATCAAGCTTCTTTTATTAAAATACACCTACTAGAACTTTTTTTCCTTCACAAAATACCCTTTTTGTATTAGAGTGTTATTAAAACTCCTTTCTTAAAATACCCCTATAAGAACTTACACACACACACACACACAATATCCAATATATTCATATATAATTCTCGTAAGACGCTAGTATCGGAAAATTCAACTGATGAAGATGACATATTCTTGTTTTGGAGCGTTGAAAAATTATTTTTCACATATTCTATGACTATTAGTTGATATTTTAATGATATTTTTCATAATTACACTTGTTTTATCACAACTTAATATCATTATATTACTATTATAAAGCGGGGGTTAAACAACCACCTACTATTGAATTCACACAATAATCACCACTCATAATTGTAATCAATTTCATTATAATCAGAATTAAATTTTAATGCTTATAACTTGTCTAAGATTTACCATTTAGTCATATTTTTCATGAAAATTTAATTAAGTATAAATGAAAAAATCTTTTCATTAATCGTAAAGGCCGTATCTAAAAACGAACTGCTTAACCTTTAGTTTTGTAGAATTACATCAATATATTTTTGCATCTTAATGTTTTAAATGTTCTTAAATATATTAATTAAGAATTATTTGATTTAATTGTACTTTTTTTTCCTAATACATATGTGGTTTCCTTTTAAAATCTCATATATGCAATGCATCCACTTTGCTGGTTGTGGTTCCTATAATTTGATTATTGTATCTTATATATTATATAGATAATTTGTAGCAATGAATATGTTATGTATAAATATATATATATATATATATATATATATATATATATAGTTATTAAATTAAAATAAACTTAAACTAACTATAACATAATTTTTTTCTTCTAAATCGTTAATTTTTTTTTCTATATTCATGATTTCTTGTCATTTTATGAGAGAGTTAGTTTTAAGGACAAGATAGTAAAAATTAAATCTTGATAAATCAGTATATATAGAGTTTTAGAATTAATTTTTAAATTAAATAAGGCTTACTAGTATAGCCTTCATATAGTTCTTACAAAATTAAATAAACTAAAAAATAGGGATCACATAAAAAATAATATTTGCATACCTTTAGATGCACTAATATGTTTAATATATAGCCTTAAATCCTTCTCATCTATCAGATTTATGAATAAGCTTTATTATTATTACAATTTTGAAAACAATAATCAAACAGTTATTTCTTGATCATGTTGTCCCACACTAAAAATACTGTCAATTTTTCTATATTACCAAAAGTAGTCTAAAAGCTCTATATTCTATTAATAAATCTTTACATTAATTACAGTAAGCATATCCTAAAATAAAATAATTATGAATCAATTGTTACACGATTTTTATTGTTTTAGTTTCAATTGTAACATCATTTTTTTCTCTCTCTTCTAGATCTAGTATGTTATTTTCTTTTTTTAGATATATGATCTTTAATATTCATGTTAGAAAGTGATTTTAATGACACAATAGTTAAAATTGAGTCCTAATAAGCTCGTTCATAAATTAGTTAGAATTTTAGATTGTTTAGAAATACATTATCAATTATATAAAGCTTACTGATATGAAAATTAACTTATGAAATAATAAGGACCCCATCCAAAATAATATTTAAGACCTTCAGAGACACTTAAGATGTTTATAATTTTATTTCACATTGAAGCATTAGGCTATGACATATCATATTTTTGCATCTTAAAATTTTTGAATGTTCTCAAATTTAGTAATTAAGATTTGATTTAATTTCACTTTTTTTGCTCTAATGCATATGTGATTTCTTTTCAAAATCTCATATATGCATATATAGCTACTTTGTTGATCTTGCAGCCTTATCAAAGCAAAAATTGTCCTAAAATTTGACTATTATACAGATAACTTTTTTGCAACGATGATGTTATGTGTAAATATATATATATATATATATACACTTATCAAATTATAATAAACTAAAATCATATTTTCTTCTACTAAAACTTATACATTGTACTTATTTTCTTGATACGTGATTTTTGATCCTCGTATGAGAGAGTTACTTTTAAAAATACGATAGTCAAAATCAACCTAAATAAAAAAGAATATTTAGAGTTTTAGCATTAGTTTTAAGTTATATAAGGCTTCCTAATACAACCTCATATAGTTCTTTGCTAAATCAATTAACTTTAAAATGTGGATCACATCCAAAATAATATTTACATACCTTTTGATACCCCGACATCTTTACTATATAGACTGAAATCCTTTTCAACTATCAGATTTGTGAATAATCTATATAGTTATTGCAATTTTAATTAATAATAATTATACAGTCATTTGTTGGTCCTGTGGTCTGTCTAAGAAAATAAAGTCAATTTTTTTTATCTTACCAAAAGAATTCTAAAAGCTATATATTATATCAATTAATCTTTACATCGATTACAGTAAGCATATACTAAAACAAATAAATATGAATCGATTGTTACATTATTTTTAGTGTTTCAATCTCAATTGTAACATAATTTTTTTTCTCTTCTAAATCTAAAATCTTATTCTCATTTTTCATATATATGGATGTTTATATTCATATCAGATAGTGATTTTAAGGATATAATAGTTAAAATTAAGTTCGAATAAGTTGGTTCATTAGTTAGTTAGAGTTTCGGAATGATTAGTGATAAGAGGTAAGATAACAATATTGATGTATGTAAAAGTATGTACAAAAGAGCCTTTATATAAGCATGATAGAAAAACCTAAAAAATATTCTAGACTATGAAAAATAACTTAATAACCCCTTGACTATACAAAACCTTATATTATAACATTAACATCCCCCTCAAACTCAAGGTGGGAGAGAACGAGCAAGCCGGAGTTTGGAAACTAACTCTTGAAGTCGCCCTGGAGGATGTGATTTGGTAAAAATGTCTGCTATTTGATTGAGAGAAGTGATAGAATGTAAGCAAACAGTGCTACGAATAACATGCTGACGCACAAAATGACAAATTATCTCAATGTGTTTGGTGCGCTCATGAAACACATCATTGTGAGCAATCTCAGTGGCACTTCGATTATCACAATATAAAGGTATAGCATCAGAATGTGTAACTCCCATATCCTCAAGTGGCCAACGCAATCATAAAAGCTCCTGGGTTGTATCAGCCAGTGCTCGGTATTCAGCTTCCGTACTAGAATGAGCTGTGAGGGTCTGTTTCTTACTTATCCAGAAAATAAAAGAGGTACCAAAAAAGAGGCAATCAGCATCAGAATACACTACAAGAAAAACTGTTTTTTACGACAGACTTTTAGCGATGGGGGAGAATCTGTAACTAAAAGACCTTTGAGCGACGGAAAACACCTTTTGTAAAAGTCCGTCGGCAAAAACCTTTACCAACGGAATATACCGTCAGTAATAGTTTTTGCCGACGGACTTTTATCGACAAAATATTAGCAGAATTTTTTTAAAAAATATCTAATATTTGAGGAGTTTTTAAAAATAATTTAACGACAGAAAAATACCGTCGCTAAAATATCCGTCGGTGAAAGTTTTCAAAATAGCACTTTCTTCTACGGACTTTTAGCGATGGTATTTTTCCGTCACTAAAAGTCCTTACATATAACAGGTTCGTCTCTCTCTCTCTCTCTCTCACCTACTCACCGGCAATTTTTTTACCGGCGATCTCCCCCTTCCGGCCACCCACCTCCGGCGACATCACTCCGCCTCCCCCCACCCCCACGTTGTGCCCCTCCATATCCTCGTGCCACCAATGCCTCGCCACCAATTCCCTCCACTGCCCGCCACCAAGGCCCTCCATTTTCGCCGCGCCACCAACACCGTTGCCGCTGCACCACCTCTCTGTATGTCTACCTAATTTGCTTTAATGCATGTTTAAACGTCATTTGCCCTAATTTTTAGATGCTCTGATTTATGTCCTAATTTGCCCTAATTAGAACTTGCTCTAATTTATTTCTGGAATGTCAATATGTTTCTTATAATTTTAATTATTTTTAATTGTTGATGGAATTGATTTTGTAACTGATTGATTAGTTTGTTTAATTACTGATGGAATTGATGCCTACATTTGTATATTACAAAATATGGAGAATTGAGACTTTAGATATGATAGGGAGCATTTGAAAATTGAGAATGTTGAAGGAGGATGGATTCAATTAGATTGAATGTGTGATTTTTATTAATATTTATTACATTGAGCATTTTAGAATTGAGAATTGAGATTGTTGACGGAGGATGAGACCCAATTGGATTGTTGCTTGGAGGTGTCGAACATGTGTCCGGAGGTGTCCGACATGTGTCTGGATGTGTTGACGAGGCGTCGAGGTGTCGGTAGGTCACAGACACCACATCCGATCTACACCGACACCGAAAAATGTCATATTTTGGCTTTATACTTGTGGATACCTCTTCAAGAGGTATCCGGTACCTCTTCAAGGGGTGAGGACACGGTGTCCGACATTTAAAAAATAAATCAATGTCTTCGAACGTGTTTGAAGGTGTCGGATACGTGTCCGGAGGACTCGGACACGTGTCGGACACCACTCCGCCCAATTAAGCCTAATTAGTCCTAATTAGGACTAATCAACACTACTCCGCACAATTAAAGCCGGCTATTAGTTCAAAATAATCCTAATTATTCCTAATCAAGCCTAATTAGCTGTAATTAGCCCAAGGTAATCCTTATTAACGCCAATTAGCCTAAAATAACCCCAATTATGCCTAATTAGCCCTAATTATGACTAATCAACACTACTCCACACAATTAAACCGGGCTATTAGCTCAAAATAACCCTGATTACTCCTAATCAACCCTAATTAGCTGTAATCAGACCAAGATAATCTTCATTAACACTAATTAGCCCTAACATAACCCAATTAGTCCTAATTAGGATTAGTCAACACTACTCCGCATAATTAAACCTGGCTATTAGTTTAAAATAACCTTTATTACTTCTAATCAACCCTAATTAGCTGTAATTAGACCAAGATAATCCTTATTAACACTAATTAGCCCTAAGATAACCCAATTAGCCCTAATTAGGACTAATCAGATGCACATGCTCCAGAACCCGGATCTGGAGGAGGATGAGATCATAGCTCTGACGTATAATCAGACGTACGTGCGGAATAAGGATAAGGACAAGGCGCACCGGGTGGGCGACTATGTTTCGGATATTGCCGGGCGTATCGATGTAAGTTAATTTGTTTAAGTTAATTTTTTGTCTTTCTATTCAATGTTTGTTGCGTTAATTAATGCACTAACATATCTTTGACTCACTGTTCTTGCAGGCCTCGTATGAACAGTTTAGGGGCTTCGAGCAGGCGTCCAGACATCGTCCACTAGTACGGGTGCGACTACTGGGAAATTGAAGCGATGGCTAGTTGTACTGGAAGTTGTCAATTGGCCGAAAGGCCGCATACGCGACATGCCTAGCACGACTGCACGTCCCATGATAGGATCGTCCCCACCCCACGTTGCCCCTCCACAGACACCGACTCCTCCGCGTTCGTTGGCCGAGGAGGAGATCCAGCGCATTTCTACTATGGTATTGAGGATGATCAGGGAGCAGGATCAGCAGGGTACCACTGCTGGACATGCCGAGCTGGCCCCGGATCAGCAAGATCCAGATCCGGGACTCCGCAACCCCTGATGAGCCCCTTCTCGTGCCAGGTCCCAGCTTGTTCCCCCCGCATCCGACTTGTATTCTTCTCCCCTCCCCTAACCGGCTGTATCCGGTTCCCGGCTTGTACATCATAAGTTTTTTTTATAATAAACATTTTTTAGGATTAATTATATATATTTCTTTGTGTATTGATTATTGTGCGTTATTGTTGAGAATTGAATTTTTTTATTACAGGTCTGGGTAATAGAAAATTAATTTTTTTAAAAAAAAATAACTTTTGGCGACGGATTAATTCCGTCGCTAAAAGTGTTCTTATTATAAGCTTTTTAGCGACGGAGTATTCCGTCGCTAAAATCTTATTTAGCAACGGAATGTTCCTTCGCTAAAACATTTATTCCGTCGCTAATTTTACAAAACAGAAAATAAATTAAAATACGTAAAATATAATTAGCGATTGAAATTCTGTCGCTAATTAATAAATAACTTTGTCGCAAAAAGTACAATATTAGACGACGTATTTGAAAATTCCGTCGCCAAACTTTTAGTAACGGACTTTTATACGAGGGACTTTTAGCTACGATAAATTTGTCGCTAAAACTTTTAGCGACGGATTGTCCCGTTGCTAAAAGCCTTATTTCTTATAGTGATATGCATGTAGCTCAAGAGAGGAATCACTTGGAAAATGTAAGCCATGAAATAAGGTACCTTGATGTATCGAAGAATATGAAGGACAGTGACGAAATGAGTCTACATGGAGCAGAGAGAAACTGGCTAACCAAGTGCACATCATATTCAATATCAGGGCGAGCGACGGTCAAGTACACAAGTGTAACACCCCAAAAATTCGAAGCTTTAACACTCGCAGGGGTCTTAATGATCAATATCGGGGCGAGTGACTGTGACAACAAGTTAGGGAAGTTTACCCTCGTAGGGGTCTTAACGATCAATACTAAAAATTAAATTCACTTGCTCGGCTCTAATTCATACGCAGGTAACCTAGTGCTAGTTATCACATGTGGAAAGGAAGTCAAAGGAAAGTGATCTCTTGAGAGGCTAATAAAGTTGATCAACGATTTGAAAACAAAACGATTCGAATGATTTTACATTTAAGTCAAATAACAACTTTTAAAAATGGATTTTAAATGAAACCAATGCATTTCGATATAAACATAGGGCCGAGTATCAACTTAGTCCCTCAAATCAATAGTGATTTAAAACACTTTATGTATAATAAAACAGAAATAGATAACATTGAACATGAACAGTACACTATAGTAAAGTCAACCCAGCAGTGCTCGATACACATTACATATGCATATGTACACTAACTAGTCCATTTAGATACTAGTTTAACCCAACCAACAGACCATCCTTATAACACTAACAATACACACCATCCTTATAACTCCCAAGATTACTAACCCATGTCAACATTTAGAAGAAATAAGTACAATTGAAAATGCTTTACCATAATCGAATGAATAAATAGATGAGAATTGTAACACCCAAACCTTGTTATTACCAAGCCGCTTAATTTATTTTAAAGTGTGACTTTCATACGCAAGATTTAACATAGATTTTCCTGAGCGAAAATGTTTAGCGGTAACTTTTAGCGACAAAATTTTGCTAAACCATAAGTTATATATTAACGATGGCAAATATAAGTGATATTAATTGAGGTATTAGTGACAATTAGCGAAACGATATTTTTAAGAGCTTTAGCGAGAACTTTCTTTTAGTTAGCGTTGATATCTTTTTGTAGCCACTTTTAGCGACAATTAGTTGAGCATATTAGTTAAAGTTTATAAGATTTTTTTTGGGACTATAGCATAATTAAATTAAATGAATACAAAAATCTGATTTTTAAGCTTAGTCAACTCTCTATTTTTGGAAGCAAATAAGAGAGGAACAAACGAAAGGAATTAAGGGGGACATTTAAACCGTACTTTAATTTGATAATCAGTTACAACTTAATCAAAAGGAAAGAAAATTTCAGACATAGAAAAAGAGAGAACATATTGCTTTTCGGTTACAGAGAAGAGAGGAATGAAAAGGAGAGAAAGAGAAGTCTGTGTGTAGAAGCCTGTGGGTGTGCTCGTGAAAAAGTGAAAAAGGGAGAAGAAGAAATACACACAGGAAAACAGAGAAACTGGAGCCAAAGAAAGACTCGCCAGAATCCGACAAAGTGAATCAATTTTCGGTAAGTAGTCTTGCAAGTTTATTTAGTGTGTTTATATGTATATTGCTACATATGAATACAATATGTGTGTGCAATGGTGTATATCAATAAGAAAAAGGAGGGGGTTCATGTGGATGGGTGGCTACCGTGGTTGTGTGCAGCAGTGTGCGGGGGACATTTGTTTGGGTTTTGGGTGTGTGTATCGGGACAAGGGGTAGAAGCACATGAGAAGAAGAAGTAGCCATTACAGGAATGATAACAACCACTAAAAAAAATGTGTTTATGCATGTGTGAATGTGGGTTGGGCAAGAGAAAGCTACTGCCGTGAGGCAGTAGCTGTGCATAGTCTATATATTTGTAAAATGGGTTTTAAAAGGAGAAGAGAAGGAGAGGAACTGAACAAGAAATGGCCGGAAAAAAAAAAGAAAAAGAAAAGAAAAGCACTTGGTGCTCCTCTTCTAGGTAATCTCAGGTGTTTAAATTATTCTTGTATTTTACTAAGTAAAGTGGGGGAGGTGCTCCTAAAATTACATGAAGTATCAGTTGGTTAAAAGGGAGATGGCATGCTTTCTGATGCCATGTGGAGACTTGGGCATTTAGGACTTAATATAAGTTTTCTATCCTTTGCAAGTGGGTTTAGAGGCGTTAATGAGAACATAGTGTTTTGTTGAGCAGAGTAGTGGTGGGTGTGTTTGTGTATGTGGAATGAGGGAGCAAAGGATGTTGCACGGTTGCCGCAAACAACTGTATAGGGTGTATGTGTCATGAGTGTCTTGATGTGTGTGAACATGTGTGTAAATGTTGTGTATTGGGAGCGAAGTGTGTGATTGTAGGTTGGTGTAATGTGCAAGTAACATGTCTTTATGTGTTTCGGTATAGTGTGGCTACATTTCAGAGGTCGAAGAAGAAGAAGATGATGAATAGTGATGGGTTTATGCTGTAAAGTGGTACATTATGTTTGCACAGTTATACCATGTGACTGTTGGGTAACGTACATATGTTTGAAACTTTATAGGAAGGATCTTAGGGCAATATTAGAATTACTGTTAAAATTTCATATTTTTCTGATACCGTTTGGCATTTTTAATAATTTTTGAAATTTCAGCTTTTCTAAAATTTGTTTGGAGCCTTTAAAATTTATATTAAATTCTGAAAAAAAATTTGTAATGTTTTTGTAGCAAATCTAACTCAGTTTCAATTTCTTAAATTTTAGAGTTGATTTGATACTATTATCCATATCGCATTTGATTTAGGTAAACAAATGATTTTAAAATGATTTCGACCCTTTTTAATTTTTGATTTCAATTTCTGTATTGTCCTCATATATTACAAAGCTATTTTAAAATTAATGGGACTTTGGTATGAGCTGGAAACATTAATAGCTATTTTTGGGCTTTTCTTGTATTTTAAGCAATTATTTTAATTCAAAAAAATTATATTTTAACTTGTAAGGCTGTATTAAGCTATAAATGTATTTTATAAGGATTTATTATAAATTTTTGGATATCTTAATGTTTTATGAAGTGTGCGGGGAGTTCGATTAGGTATGGCCGTACGTGGGACCCGTTTCTATTTGAGTTGGGTTGGGAGTGTCGGAGTGAGAATCTTTCAAGAATTTACTATTGGACTCATAGTGCTAAGATGTCAAATTTATTCTAATCATGAAATTGCCCAATTTTGGTTGATTCAGAAGTATCCAGATTGAGGTTGCTTAGCTTAGCATAGCTTCATATCAAGGAAAGGATTTGTTCTCCGAAGCCTACTCATCATCCTGAATTTCTGTGTTTTAATCTTAACTATTTTGCGAATTTCATGAAATTATGGTTTTATAAAATTTTCATAAAAATATTTGGATATTGCCCATGAAACTCATTCAAACCTTATAGCGATCGTTTGGAATTCTTTGTCTATTCTCATTTATTTTTTGATTCGATTATCGTAAAATATTTTGAATTCTGTTTATTACTTCTCAATGTTGACATGAGTTAGTAATCTGGGAGTTATAAGGATGATTTGTATTGGTGGAGTTATAAATATGGTCTGTTGGTTGGGTTAAACTAGTACTTAAATTGACTAGTTAGTGTACATATGCATATGTAAAGCGTATTGAGCACTGCCGGGGTGGCTTTGCTATAGCGTAATACTCATGTTCAATGTTTCATGTTTATGTTTTTCTTTATTGCACCTGAAGTGTTTTTAAACGATTATTGAATTAAGGGATTGAGTTGATACTCATTCTCATGTTTATATTGAAATGCTGTGGTTTTATTTGAAAAATCCTTTTAAAATTATCATTTGATTGTACATAGAAAATCAATTGAATCGTTCTGTTTTTCCGTTTTAAAAGTTGTTATTGGGCTTAAATGTAAAATTGTTCGAATCGTTTTTTGATTGTTTTAAAATATTTGATCGACTTTACTGGGCTCTCGAACGCTCACTCTCCTTTGACTTCCTTTCCGCAGGTGATAGCCAGCATTAGGTTGAGGTTGCCAGCACGTATTAGAGCCGATAGTAAGGAAGTGAATTTAATTTTTAATATTGATAATTAAAACTCCTGCGCGGGTAAACTTCTCTAGCTTGTTGGATAGATTAAATTAATTTGAGAAATTGTAATGATTAGAAGTTCTGACATAGGTTTTCATAGTTAGTTATTTAAAATTAAGGTTTTATCTCCTTAAGTAGTGATTGTTTTAATACTCCGAGAGTTTGGGGTGATTAAAGCCCGGATATGAAGTGGACGTAGATATCATTATTATGTTTGCTTAAGCCCCTGCGAGGGAATTAGTGTGTAAACTTACTTAATTGAACACGTTAATTTTAGTCTTTTCATTTGAGAACAAATTAGTTGAGGGTTTAAGTTATTGTAGAAGCTCTGATATACATTGGGGCTATTTTATCAAATTGAGGAATTTAATGATCAAGTGATTGATCGAATGATTGTCTAATGCTCCGAAAATTCCGGGGTGTTACAACAAGCTACATCGCAACATAATCTTTACTAGCTTTTCTAGGTTAGAAAATTATATAGATTACCACCCCTCCTTATGAACGTATTTCATTTAAAAAAATAAAAATAAAAAGCGTCTTATTACTTTTTTTTTTGTCTAAAGTGTAGGCTCAAAATGTAGATTAATCCTTGTAGGACAGAGTCAAACTACAACAGTTTTGATTCCAATTGATCCAATTGGACACGTAGATAATTTGATCCCAATTGTCTAGTTCAAGCCAAAAATCTAAAAATTAACCTAGGGTGAGTCTTGTCATATTTTACATGCTATGTATTCTTAAGGCCGAAATTTATTAAAAATGAAGTAGAGACCGAAAGAACGCGGCACGTGCTTAATACCTTCCGTTGCGTAACTTAGTCCCCGGACCCTTCTCTTGGTTTCGACGGATTAGTTATTCTTCTTGGCCACCTTAGAGTCATCTTCTAAGTTTTTCTTACTTTCTTCTAATTAAAGAAGATGGCGACTTCATAAAATCCCTCCTAGGGGTTCTTTCCGCAGCAGTTCGCCATAGTAAGTAAGAATAAAAGTTTTGTAGCCATATGCAATTTATCTATGTGACGGCAAGAATAATCCTTATTGTAACTTTTCATCATAAAAACTGTTTAACCTCAAAATTTAAGCAAAGTTTTGGTAGAACACTAAAACTATTTAATTTAAATTCAAATATCGAATATCGTATTGTGTACGTGTATTTTCAGATTGATTGCCTTACAAAATTTTAAAAAATACATCAAAATAGATCGTCAAAAAAGCGTCGAACATGACCTTGGAATAAAACAATTAAAACCCACTATAACACTATGTTATCTTTGTTTAAGGTTAATTTCACTTTTTTTAAAAGTGTGGTTATTTGAAAGAACGTAAAATAGACGTGCTTCCATCTCTATTCCAAAGCCTATTTTTATGGCAAGCTTTTAAGTAACTATTGAAGTAAACATAGTTTGAGACATTTTTTAACCTTCCTTTGAGACTTTTAGTTCCAACCGTGTATCCCCCGGACGTATATACCAGACTTTGGATGGTTGATCGTCTTGAGAGGTTGGAAGTGCCTCGATATTTCAGACACGAGATAGAGAGCGTTCTAGAGGAGACATACAGGTGAGCCGAACAAAATCGTTCAAGTTCGAACAACTCCTCATGAATTTCCTATTATGAGAAGCTTAATTTGGCTAACTATACAAGCAGGTCCTGGGTACGAGAGAGAGAGAGAGAGAGAGAGAGAGAGAGAGAGAGAGATATTCTCAAACATTGCTTGCTTCGCCATGGCATTTTAGCTACGTACTACGAAAGAAAGAATTCCAAGTTTCATCAGGTTAACCGTTCACTAGTTGTGAAACCAACTGGGGTGAGGTGCAGGTGACTTGGCAGAGCTCGATGAGCAAGAAAATTTCTTGAGTTCCGTAAGCTTACATTTCAAAGACACGAGCGTAGTTCTTGAGTTGTACAGAGCTTCACAAATGACTGTGTTGGAGCAAGAATCGAACCTGGAAAAGTTACATGGATGGACAAGCTCTTTTCTGAAGCGCCAACTGTTAAACCATGCAATTCAAGATCGGAGACTGCACAACGATGTAATTATGTCTTTTTACTCATCTTCTTTCCTTAATATCTCTTTATTCTGACGGAGGGGACTAACGTCGGCCACTTTCAGGTGGATTATGCTTCCGAGTGCCCGTATGGTGGCCTAGAACGACCGGAGAACAGAAGGGCCATCAAGCATTACCATTGATATAGCTAAAAATATCCTTCCAATCTACGGACGACACGTGGCAGTTATGCCACGTAACCCATACTGGCTCATTACTGATATGTTATATACCGTATCAATCACCGGGTAGAATCCTAAAGAGACTCTGACTCTATCAGTTCAGATTGACATGAGATCCTCTAGGATCCTAATTAGATTCTGATTAGAATTGGTCAAAGCCCAGTCCTACTAGGACTCCTCCTTCTACCACTATATAAAGGGGTCAAGCCCCTCAGGTAGAAAAGAGTTCACACACATATATATTGTGTCTTTATTGCTTCTTAGAGTTCTACATTGTTAGCCATCTCTGACTTAAGCATCGGAGCGTTCCCCGCCGGAACCCCACCCGGCGGTCACTCCGTGTTCTCTTTTGCAGGCCTGATTTCTGGTGTGGTTCCCGATCCAGTTTTTAGCTGCAACAGATTGGCGCCATCCGTGGGACCACTACAGGGAACATGGCCAATCACTCTTCTTCTAGCGACTCTTCACATAGTCGTTCTCCACACCGTCACGCCCGAACGAGCAGCTCTCGTCGACTCAGTCGTGACCACCGTTCGACACCTTCATGTCGTCATGCTGATTCTGCGGAAGATGCACACGTTAACGTAACATCTACAACTCCCGAATCAGAAGCTAGACCTCGAAGAAATCACTCTCTGACGTCTACTCTGAAAAAGAAGGATCTTCGTTATCGCCTAAACCGTCAGCTGTTCAAAACACCCCATGACGACCTTACGAAAGAAATCCACGAATTGAAAGATGTCGTGAACACTCTTCAGCAAAAGCTCGACATGGCAATGGCTCCTCCGTCCACTCATAATTCTCATCTTGACCCCGGCGACCTTCGTCTTCGTCTCACATCCAGATCAAGTTACGGCCGCAAATACCAATCAACAATCCCAAAGATAAGAGCGGAGATCACATAACTAGGAGTGGATCATGCTACCGTCGCGATTCTTCAGTCGAAGACAGTACCAACTCCTCTCTCGCACAGGCCGCCAGAGTTAAGACCCCTCGAAGATCTATTCACAGGAAGAGGACGCCTGAGTCTCGTTCCCAAGAACGGGACTCCTGGAAGGTAGTCCCTAGATATCATTCTCCAAAACGATCTCGCCAAAGGGATGAATCTGGATATCCGTTGTCGAAGGCCATCGAGAAGGCAAAGCTACCTCTCAATTTTCGAATGCCTCAATGTGACCTCTACGACGGGACTGGAGATCCGGGAGAACATGTTTACCAGTTTCAAACAAACATGCTACTCCTCCAGGTTTCAGACGCTGTCATGTGCAGAGTCTTTCCTACCACTCTAAGGAAAGCTGCACATGCATGGTTCAAATCTCTACAATCACGGTCCATCTACTCCTTCGGCCAATTATCTTTTTGCTTTGTAGCATGTAGGGTGCCAACTTACCTGCTTATCATCAACCCTTTAAGTAGCCCTGTTGTGAGTTTTCTATCTTTTTTTTTTTTTTTTCTGTTTCCGAGTTTTCTTTCTTTCTTTCTTTCTTCTTCTTCCTTTCTTTTATTTATTTATTTATTTATTTATTTATTTGGGGCTATTGTTGGAACTGCAATTTTTATGTATGGGAATTAGAATCATCGATCATCGGTTATTCCTCTAGGCTTCCGCCATTTCTTCCACTCCTTAGGATTAATTTTGAGTTTCCCTTTGAACTAAGCCCCTTTCGTCCACCGTTTATTACGAAATGACTTAACTAAGTACTAAAAAAAAAATTAAGCATTTGGTTCATTGTTTAGGCAGCAATGATCATTGTAGCGTAATCCGGTTTGGTTCATTGTTTAGGCAGTAATGATCATTGTAGCGTAATCGCGTGCATCAACGGGGTTATTTCATCCTTTCCCTCGTTATAAGTGTTTTTATTCATCACACCAAACTCCGTAACAAAACTAATACCAAATTCCATATGTACTCTTTCCTTTGAACTACATTCAACTAGTTTAGGTTTACCGCCTCCATGTGTTGTCATGCTTCCTGGAAACATTACTATCTTTATTTTAGGTTACTAAAAATTGTAAGTCACCTCTTTACCTGCTAAAGATTGAAATGTAGGCAAACAAAAATACTGTTTACATGTGCACAAAAGTAGTAAAAAAAAAAAAAAAACAGTATATGGGGTAATGTTGTTACTGCAGTAATGTAAACTTTTGTTGCATTACAACTTAAACTTGTTGACCAAACATCCACAAGTAAGGATGATTACGCTTTTGATAAGTTGTTCAACATTGAACAAGACACACTCGTTACGATAAGAGTCATATTATGATCCAAATATTGAGCCAAACAAACCGTTAATGCCTTGCATAACTACTTCACTGAACGAATGTGCATCCTATGGATTTGATTTGATTAGAAGTATTATTATGTCATTCCTTGTACTCATTAAAATGTTTGGGTCTGGTTAAGTTCTTCCTTCTCCTTTCACAGCGCACAGCTGGGGTCACGTTCTGCCATGGTTACAAATCGACTGCAACCAACCAGGGCTTTAACCCTCTAGTTAGTGAATCAATTATTATTAAAGATTGTTAGTGACATTTTGCAAAAAGCTTTAGGAGCCCTTTTTTAGCGTTAGATATTAAAATGCTAATACCCCCTTTTCCCTCCCGAAGAAATTTCAGCAAAAACCATTGGGGTGGCAGAATGGCAGCAACCCTCTAGCTAGCGACAAAAGCTGTTTGTATGTATGTTTAGTGGCATTATTTATGAACAGTAGTATCGACAATTCTAGGCAGCAATTTCTTTAAAAACTTTAAATCTTTCTCACCAACGGTATCCAGCGAACATTAATACTGCAAAAAGAAGGATGGCAGTCTCATTGCTACAACCATGGTTGTAGGCAAACTTTTTTCAATCCCTTTTAGCTAATACGACAGACATGACTACCACCTATTAACTTCAACAAGAACTTTGACAAGACTCTCTCTCTCTCCTCCCCTCCCCCCCCCCCCCCCCAACTCTAACCACCATCCACCTATCTCTTCTATTTTTAGTCACCACTATCAGGTTCCTCTACTATGTGGTGGCGTGGTATCCAAACTTTGATTTGTTTGCTTCCTTGTAAAACTAATCTGAGATGTGGCTGTCTTTTCAGTAGTCGGCAATTAGTAGTGTTAATGGTTGCGGGTGGTTCTCTGGCTGGTCGTCGGTACGATAACAAGTGTGGTTTTGAAGGGCACTCGTGTAGGGGGTTGGTATAGGTGCAACCACCAGTTAATTGTGGTAACTAGCTGTGGGTAAGTCCCAAGTCTGGTGATGGCTGGTGAGTACGATGTTGAGGGTTGGTTGCAAGGCTGTGGTGGACGTGGTGGTGCTTGTGGTTCGATGTTGGTTGGTGAGTCTGTTCTAAGGGATTTCTATTCTAGCCGGCCGCCTCCCTCCCTCTTCTTTTTAATTTTTTGATAAAATAAAAGAATAACATTAACAAATTAAGGTTATAACGTTTTTCAAGTCGCCCAATGGCTGATAAAGGTCATGAGATTCTCGTGACTCTATGTATATAAGATTGCAAAAGTCATAAATTAAGAGTTACCTATATAACTTGTACAAAGTATAACTGGACTAAAGTAGAGAATATCTGATACTTCATGCTAACTTGAAGTAACATGGCAAGGCCTAAAGTTACAATTAAGACCTAATAGATTCAAAACTACGTAAAGATGAAAACATAGTTATTACGATAAGAAGGATAATTGGAACCGCACGAATCAATGGTGTACTCGACCACCTATGAAATCACAGCACAAGGACAAGAGGTCAATAAACACTGCTTCATCCACCATTTTCAAACGGCATTTCCAACAACAAAGCATGTTGTTGTTAGACCGGGCAACAAACCAACTAGCACAACAACAGGGCTACCCCCACCCCCACCCCCACCCCCACCCTCCCACACAGAGAGAGTGACAGAGAAACCCCTAGAGCAAATTACCCTAAATACCATGTACCCCTAACCACCACCACCCAACCCCACACCCACAAAACCCCAAGTTCCCCGAGGCCCTAACACCCACCCAAACCCCCCCCCCCCCCCCCCCCCCCCACAATGGAAATCACGGTGCACCCACACCAAACACTACACTAAGCATCTAGTAACCACTATAAATAGCCCCTCCATAGCCAATGCTATTGGAACCCTTACTCACCACATTCTATGACCAACGCTAAAGATAGGATCGACATTTACAAATTCAAATTATGTAGAAAAAAACTATAATCCCAGTCCTGATATCATTACGGCCACTACGCTGGCAAAGATTCCGGCAGTCGTAAGTGAAAGTCGAGCTGCCACCACTGATATTCCATCCATCACCGACGTTGATACATTCAGCCCGGACATCGAAAGCCTCTTCATTCATATAAAGGTAGTGATAAACCATCGACTGTCTCAACAATTCAGATCTATCAAATCTAGTAGATCAAAAGTATCACCAAGATCTTCTGGATCTGACTAGATCCAGCGATACCGGAGCAAGATCTATGCGTCACCATTGCCAATCGTGATTTAGGAAGATGGCACCTGCAGCCGCAATGCCTTTATCTACCCTCCAGTTTGCCACTGGCCATGATCGGTGCACTCCTCAAAGGACATTAATACACTCACAAAAGAAATAAGTTAGATATATAACTATGTCGAAGTCCAGCCGCTGCCCCATACGCGCTAACGCATGGTGGGCGGCAGGGGGCGGTGCTAACCCTTCAGAAGTTTAGAGGGGTAGTAAAAGGAAAGAGTTTTTCAGATTGAGAAATTTGACAGGCGGAGAGGTGTGACAATCAAATCAGTCCTACCCTACTCCCTTTGTGACAAAAAGTTTCGCTGTTTGTTTGGTGGTGAAGGGTGTCTTTGCACCAGTGTTTTTTTGTGGGGTATCGGTATATTAGGTTGCTCCACGGTGGTATGGTGGTATGGCGATGACAGATCTAATGGTGGCGTACTGGGGCTACTTGTGGTAATGGTGATTTGTTGGCTATATCACCAGTGACTGTTTGGTCAGGCAGTGGTCAACGACAGGTGGTGGTGAATGGCTAGCTAGTGATATGAAGTTAAAACTCGTAAGGTGGTAGACCGTGGGTCGCGATTAGGCAACGGCAGCGGTGGCACGGACTTGCAAATCTAGTACCGATGGAATAAGATCGCCCAATGGCGTGAGCTTGCAGATCTACTACCGATGGAACAGCACCCCCCGATGGCTTAGGAGACGTGTGTCCTAATGTTGTCAGGAATTGAGCACGTATCCATATGCTTGCAGTGGGCAAGTGTTGGTTGTTCACCTGCTCTGTTGCCTAGTTTTTTCTTATTCACTTCCAAAAAAAACAAAGGAGATAACCAAAAAAAGAAGAAAGGAAATCTTTCCTTGTTATCGACTTTATAGCATGTTATCTGCTTGTTGTATATTGTTTATCAACTAACTTTAGATTGTAATACCTACCGGATGGAACTATCATTCATATATGTATATGTTGATTTCAACTTTAATGGGTTTCATGTCAACGGTATTTCAATGATGTATTTCTTTTATTCTCATAAAAGAAATTAAAAAAACAAATTTACCAAAGCAAGATGCAAGGTTTAGTGTTTCCCTTTGACTAAGCTTGAGCAAGATGCAAGGTTGTACGATTTTGTCTTGCTAGATAATTTACGAAAGCAGGGAATGAAGCTACCTACACACTGAGAAACTTCCCAGTGTTGAGTTTGTGTCGTCAATTTCCTAAGGTACTGGCGAAGCAACATTTTAGCGCCATGTTGACATGAATATTTTTGGTTGTCCATAGAAAACAGGTGAGGGCTAACTTCGAGTACTCAGATCGTGTATCATACAAGCCCTTGCGACGAGCTTGGGAAACTGAGCCTCAAGTTCAAAAGACCCTCGTTCAACTCAGATCCAGGCATTCGTGAGACATTAGCGGCAGGTTCTAATCTGAAGTCGTCATGTGTTTCCTTCTACTGTGACCAAAATCGCTCTCCTTAATTGCAGAAGCAATGATGCTTGCAAGTTGCATCAACCCTTTTGCGCAAAACTGTTGCCCCCGCACATGGGTACTCCCTTAGGCACTCCTAATGAGGAATCGACGGAACATTGTGTCCGGGATCTGGTAATCTAAGCCTTGCTTCTTCAATAATCACAATCATGAAAAAGTTCCTTCGGAAGTAATAAGCCTAATTAGGAAACCCAAATGAAATAATGATATAATGCTCATTTGCAATGTTTATAACCAGGAACAAAGTGAATACAACAGTGACGAAAAGGTCACAAGCTAGTTCTTGAAATAGAAGACAGCACTCCGACCATCGACAGACAATGTAGCAGAAACCTGGATTCCGTGAGATCAAGAATCCTACCACATTTACAAGCTAGAAAATGGATGCTACCAAAACTGATACTTTTAACACAAATCTTTCAGTACTTTCAGAGACACTGCAAAAAAAATAAGCTAATGAAATGATTTGAAGTACACACAACAACAAAAGAAGTGGACAGTTGCTATATCTCCATGTCTCTGCATCAAAGAATGTGGAGGATGAAAAACTCCTGGTAAACCCAGCGGAAAAAAAAGGTAACTAAAAACCTATAAGCCAACCGGACATCTTACTCTCGAATTTTCTGCAAATGAAGCAAGTAAAATAAGCCAAAAATCACCTGAGAATGCTCAGTGAACCCCTCAGATATCGGATTCACTTGTCAAATGATACAGAACCGGATGGACAAACTTGAACAACAAGCAGCACAGAATTCTCAGCTTCATGATTGGCTGACATAGAGTACAGGGACTAGCCCAGCCATTTTCCCATCCCTACCAGGCCGTTTCTTCTTTACCTGCAGTAGACGATGTCACCCAAATCAGCCAAATTGTCAATGCTTGCCCATGAAACTCAAAAAGACTTCTTCCCTTCAAAGCAATAAAACTTGCTAGCTGCGAGGATAGACTGCTTAAGAAGATACAGGAAAACACACACACACACACAAACACACTTGAATTGTGTATAATGGTATTGACTGCCCTATTCCTGCCCCCACCCTCTTTCTGTGTTACTTACATATAACCAGCCGTCCACTTCGTATTCAATTTCAACATCCTCTCCAGATGTAAGATTCAACTGCAAAAGATGAACAGAGAGTGATGACCTGAAGGTGTCCACAAAAACCAGAAATAATGTCCTCGATAGATCCCCATCCCTCATGCCGTTCCCACCAAAAAAGGCAAACTAATGCATGCGAACATAAGGTAAAAGTCGAAACTCAATACTCTTAGACCAAAAAAATTATGCCACAAGGGTTGAGCAATAATGATGGGACAATGAAATTATGCCGGCCCAAAAGACCAGTAGCTTGACCTCTCAAGTGGGTGAATTGTGTCACCGCATATCACCGACGTTACTGAAAATGCTCAAGTACGGACTTGACACATCTACTTATACAGCTTAAGAGTTTGCTGCTGTCAATCTGCTTCGTTGATTGAAAAAGATCTATTAAAAAATGATAAAGGTGCATGCAATGTGCTCGATTATGTATACCGGAGTGTGTTCATTTCAAAATGATTTTGTAACATGAGAAGTGACTCAAATAAATATTTCATGCATGAATCTGACCTCTTCCACAAAGATGACCTCCAGAGTTGGTAAAAACTCACCCTTTTACCTTGTTACCTGATGATATGCTTAATTATTAGGTTTTTTGGACCGTTTGCAGATAATTAGTTTGATGCTTTGGAGGTATTAAGCATGCAGATGGTGCAAGTTGCAACCTATTTGTTTGATTGTATAATTAGAGAGCGTATTTCATAAACAGTTTCATATACAACGTCGTGCTAAGTATCGCTTCCACCATTCATGTTGTTTGTAACCTCCAAGATATGATTATCTTTATATGTTGTCTCTTCTCGAGCGCAACAAATTCTGTAAGAAGTTCCTGGTTAATGCCATGATAGCATACCATGGTGAATCATCCATGCACATCCAACTCTCTTCCAATTAGAAATGAGAAATGGTCCAAAAAAGAATTTCTGAAGATCGTAGCAGCAGCCATCATAAACAGAACAGCGATATAATTTGCAAAGATCTGGAAGCCATCTTACCTCGTCATCACCACCCGCTGTGAAATCATACAGAGCCGTTCCTGACTGGGGATTCCCCAAAGAAGTCCGTTCCTCGTCCTGAGATTCAGAACTCCGTGAACCAGGGCCAGCTAAGGGATTCTCAAATGACTCGAATCTTTGCAAAGCAGGAGATGAATACGGGGGAGGCTCTTCTCTAATCTGAAAATGGATGAGATTTAAGAATTTGCAATCACAACACAACAAAAATTAGATGATAAAAGGTCAGGAGTGCTAACTGGAGAACCAAGACCCTCATATATAGAGGAACTGCCAGTGGAAGGTCTACTAAATCTGCTTGCACCTGATCTCTCCTGCTACAGCAAGTAAATTGTATTATAATCACATTTAAGTATGATTCCATGTTTCTACGGCAACAAAAAGAATTTAAAGTAGTTTTATTCGTTAGAGTTTACTTTAAAATATTTCCTCCGGACCAAGCCATAGTAATATTAGCAGCTTTGCTAAGGTTGAGATCCAGCCATGGACCCATAAACTTTTCTTTTTAGTAAACCCAAACTTGACTTGCTTTATGTAGTCACTTTAATAACGAGTCAGTCCGATTTCAAAAGATTGAAAACAGTACAGTACTATTGTCTAAAATAAAGAATGATACGATACGATTACGAGAATAGATGAGGTTTTTTGTTATTCAAGAGTTTGGTATAACAATATTGGTCAATTTACACCCAAACTATATTTATAAAGACATGGTGTAAAATGTCTATGAATTAAGTTGCACACCGTGGGTTGTGATGGCTTCGAACTGAACAACGATGGGTAATTCATTCCACCAAAGTGCGATGAAATGGATGTCTCAACAGATCCGATCGAGTCAGGAGATGAAGACCCAGATGACCGCACCTCATCCTCCTGAAACAAAGAAGCTAATTTCCAGCATAAGTTTTCTCCTCACCACATGCTAAAAGATATAATTTGTTCCTAGATGAGACAAGAGACAAATTAGACCTCAACTTCTGCTGTTTCTAACAGTGTCTTAGCCCACATATCGTCGTAACTCATTGAAGGTCTAGAAATCATATTTTCCTCAACATCCGGAGCATCAGTACCAGCACCAGCAAGAAACTCATTAACCTAGTGTAAACCAGGGATGAAACATTAGCATAAGGGAACAAAAAGCTCATAAATCTATTAAAGGTAATAATAGTGAAGCGTGAACTTTCCCTTTTCACTACAACAGGGTAGCTTTCAGGTATGATTGGGTCTATGGTCGTAAACTCAGCAGGAAACTGTTCAATTCTTATCAACGCAACCAATGGTAACAAACTCAATCAATTCAGGATGATGACTAGCCAAACACTTTCAGGTATCAGGGATTCAAACTCTTCAAAGGATGGGAGCATGGTGACCTGCTTTTCTCCCCCAAAATTTAACGGAATTACACCTAATGAATATTTCCTAGCAGCTTCCGACTGCATCATGAAACCAACTAGGGAACGGCTCGGTGGAATTTAAACTTTCACTCCATATCAAGCATTGCAATACTATTAAAGAACAAGAACTTCAACTTTAATAGGAAACGATATACTTCTTACCCTGTTCATTGCAGGTGCATTGCTTCCCCACAAGCCATCATCCCCGAGGTTTGCTGCCCAGGCATTCACAAGGTCATCATCAAGGTCGTCAGGCTCAGCAGGTGTCACTTTAGCAGTTTCATATATAAGATCAGAAATCCCCGTGGCAACTGCTGGATCACTCATGCCAGTTGATGCAGTAATGTTGTGCCGAGTGCGATAGATATCAATAAGTTTTGAACTGTCGTCATTTTTCATAACAAAGAAGTCAGAAAAGATGCACGCAGAGAATTGACAGCAAACGATATTAGCAAAATTACTGATCTGAAGACTTTTTAGAGAAACTTGGAGGTAATTACAAAAGCCATGCCTACTACTCTAGGGGTGGGCGCGCGGGGGGGGGGGGGGGGGGGTTGTGGAGGGGGATGGCATAGGGGAAATATAAAATAATGCTGAGGAGTGACCTCAATAACATGAGATATTGATGAATGAAATAATTTTTTCCAAGCCTTCAGTTTAAGGCAACAAATCAAAAGTAAAAACGACAGAGAGAGGCTAAAACAAATGAGTTTGCTGAGATAAGCAAAAATGGTCAAGAATGACATTCTGCAAGCCAGGCCCCATATAGACATAATTTTGAACTTCACCTTTCCCATTTAGCGAACCTCTTTCCTCTCTTTGAAAAAGAGGTCGCTCATCTCACGTCTTCAATTGGAAGCAAATTTTTTTTAGCTCATAAATATAATGCATGAAAGCAAATGTACCTTGTTGGGCCGAGTGGTAGATACTTTGCTCTCGGAACATAACAGAACAGTGAAACAAGATCAAGCAGTCTCTCATGTGTCTCATATAGTTTCTTTAATTCTTCATCTGTCCATTCCTTTTTTGCATTATCGTGATTCCTCGTCTCCCTGAACATTCAACTGCACAGACTTAGTCGGGGCCATCGGCTATGCTACTAAAATTAGGTTTCAATAAAATCTTTAGTCACAATGATGAGGGGAGTGTAAGTATGGCTCTTACTTTATAAGTTCATCTTGTGCACTATACATTTCATCAAGAACCTTTATCATAGGACTTATTAAAGCTCCAAGGCCGGTACCGCTGGCTCCTTGATCTTCCCCATTACTGATATGCATATCTGAAAACTGCGACTGCACACCGCCCTGCTCTAAAGCATGTAAGAATTCATAGATCTGTAGCCTATAAGGCTCACCAGACCTAATTGCCATTGTTGTAAGAGCTTGAGCAGCGATGATGCGAACCTGGGTATTAATAAGAAGCAATTGAAATCAAAGGAAAATTTTGCGCAGTACACCCACAGATTCAGCATAGGTAAATCAAACAACATTTCAAATCAGAAATTTGAAAATATAAAAAAAAAAAAAAAGACTTGAGAAAAAATTGTTGTCCAAAAATTAAAGTCTGTCTTGATTGGTTTCCTTCAGCTTTTTCGTTTGCTTCATCATCTGTACTTTGCAACCAAGATGCTGAGGTGTCTGCTTATTCTCACAGAAACCCTAGTGTTCTCCAGTTCAGTTTCTTTTCAGCAGCCTAAGAGAAAAGAATGCATGCCACTTGTGGGAGGGCAAAGTTGGAAGTCCCATCCTCCCTCACACCATCCCCTTCTTTCTCTGCCCCGCCACAGCAGTGACATTCACAAGCCACAAAACCACTGCTACGCAAACAATCCAATTCAACCTATTCCAATCATCAACCCCTCACAGTCCACCTTTCATATCCAACTAAACCATTAGCACACCTTCTGACATCTAGCCCACTTACGAGCCTATTGTTTTAACAGTATTCCAAAACCTATTACAGGCCTGATTGCAGTTGTGGCAATTTTGTCTCTGAGAGTTTATCACTGTGGTGTACATAGTTTTCGGGTACAAAAGATGTTGAAGCAAACAAAATCAGAAACTTCACCCATTTCATATTAGAAGCATCACCAATATAACTTTTCCTTGCATACATAACTAACAAACTATATATCTTGACCACCAGCACATAGCTTTTGTGCGACATTGGACGCTCAGAAAGAGAATTATACCTTCAGGTGAAACATACAAACTTGGAAATTCTTCGTTATAGGAGACTTTGTTGTTTATGATGGAGATGAGGGCAGAGGGTAGGAGCTAGGAAGCATTGACACCTCTTAGGGTCGAGGTATGGTTTCCAACAACTCGACACCTCACCGAAACCTTCGGACACGTGTCCCACACCTCTCGCGGTATCCAAATTTTTTTATTTTTTTCTAATTACCGGATACCGCGTCAGACAAAATCTGGGACATTTTTATAAATGAACTTTTAAGCCAAAGCCTAATCAGGTCGACCCAAACCTTTTATCTTCTAAGTCGTCTTCTACGCGGTTGCTGTCTGCCTAACCAAAAGAAAAGAAGATGAAGCAAATGGACAACCGAGCTCTTGCTGGAGGATCTTTTCGGGTACCCTTCTTTCTCTCTCATCTCTCTCTTTTCCTTCTTTCTTATTACCGAAAGCATCCAAGGTTACCAATCTAGAGGAAGAGCTCCGACCTCATTTATAAATACATCTGGCCACATACGACATCTCCTTCGTGCCTTTCGTCCCATATCCTTTTTCCTTCCTTGTTACTATTGAGACTCTACTCCTGGTACAATTGAGACATTAAGCTGCTTTCTTGTTACCGACCTTCTTTCTTATTACTATTAAGACCATTTCATGCTACTGTCTTGTTTTTCTCATCCATTGGAACGAAATTCAGCTGCTTCAATTAATGTTTTTTTTCTTATATATATGTACCCATATATACATATACTAGTTCGTTGCAAGTTGATTTCCTCAATGGAAAGCAGCTCAAAACAAAATAAGGATTACATGCTTCGCATGTTAAATAGTGATTCAGAATAAAAATGTTATAAACCTTAGTGGAAAACACGATTAAACTCAATTAAGTTCTTTTTCTTTAGCTAAACCAAAATAAGTAAATCAATTGTGCACTGCTAATCAAAGACTCAAAGCATGGAAAGCTCATAGCAGAAAATATGGTCTTACTTTAGCAAAAATATTTGACAGCATTCATCATACTTGTTTCTTTCGTCACATCAAGTTGCCACTACATAGAATCTTGACCATTTCATATTACATATTGTTACCCACTAACATTATAATCAATTTTAAACATCTTCTACAAATATTTAATTCTCACCAAAGACTACAACTTTGGAATAACAGTAACAAAAGTGAATAAAAAAGTGTTTTAGAGAAAATTTGAAGCATATAAAATTATTGTGAAGTGTATATATTTGAGTTATCAAATCACTTGTAATATACTTCTATAGCATGTATACAAGTCTAGGATGTGTGAGATATAGTTAGGAACCAAGGAAAAGTTTGAATTATAGGTAAGTAATATTAACATAAGTTCAAAATATGTAACCCAGAAAGGATTATAAAAAATAAAGTGCTTAATAGAAAGGAAAGGACTTAGGAACTTAATTGTTGTATCTTTGAACCAAGAATCAAATGAACTCGAGATCTAGCAAGCCACAAATAAGAACTTAATTGCTTAGGCAATAAATATGGTAGCTTTAACTTTCAAGGATCTTCCGAAATTTTTTTAGCGTCCACTTTCAAAGTTTTGGCCTTTTCCAGCGAATATATGCACTAAAGTTCAAAGCATTATCATTTAGGACTTTCAGTATCATCTGATATCATTTGTTTCTTTCTATAAACCGATGGTCATTTCTTGTAGTAATGGTTGAGAGTCAAAATAGCACCTACATTTTTATTTTCGTTTGGTGATGATCTAGTCTTATTAAAAATTTTGCGTATTTTTATTAAGAATTGAAGTACAGAAAATTTTTTTTAGACTTCTTAAGTTTTAGGTCAAGTACAATTTCTCTAAAGTTACGCTCAGTTTTAGTGTGATCGTCTTTTTCATCTCTCTATTAAACAGTTTATAGTGAACCCTTAAGATTATTTGATAGTGTACTTAAATCTCTTTTATTTTATCCTAGAGTGACCTTTACTCTTAATAGTGCATATTAGGCAATTAATTTTGTTGTGCACATGATTCAGCATATATTTGCCACAAGATTTTTATTTTTAACGCATATCATTTATATGATTAAACTACACCTATTCATCTAAAAAGCCAATATAGTCCTATGTTAATAAATTCGAGTTTACATCTACATGCAAAAGTTAGCAAATGTAATAGTTGGTCCACTTAAAAAAATATTATAAAAAAAAGGTGATAATACATGAATTTAAGAACGGTTTTTATAAGTAGCAGCAGAAATTAAGGCGTTCTTTTTATCGGTTTTTATGTAGGCAAGTTTTAAGGTTAAGTTTTGACATTGTTTTCTAAAAAGTGGACAGATACTTATAAGGTGGGACTTGATCCACGTCCGATTTGGTTAAATTCATGCTCTCTCCGTCCCACATAATTTGATTAACTTTCCTTTTTAGGTCGTCCCACAAATATTGCCGTTTTCAAATTAAGAAAGATTCTATAGATACTTTTACGTATTTACACTTTCTACTCTTTTTTTATTTTTTTCTCTCTCCACATTTAAATCTCCATGAACTCATTTTTTCTCTCCTAACCCACTTTTTTATTCATTTTTCTCTCCACATTTAACACTGCACTAACCCATTTTCTCTCTCCTGGACCACTTTCTTTCCCTCCTCTCTAAAGGGTAGAACGGAAAACACATAATATATCACTTAAATCCTTAATCTGTGTACAAAAAAAGTTGATCAAATTATGTGGAATGAAGGGAGTATTATTTTGTGACTAAAAGATGCATTAGTGAACTTCCAAACTCTTTAGTGACAAAATATTTAAGTTTAGACAAAAACATTGTAGTTGATTACCAAATTAATCAAATTTTTGATAGGGTTTCAATGCATAATGAATGAAAAAGAAATCTGAATAACATGGTTAATATCACATATGCATTGCTCTTATGATATCTCAGCTTGCGAATAACGTGTTTCTAATATTTGTCAATACGAAGGTAGATGCGTGCTAGTGTGTCCTTAATTTACGCAGTTGAGTAAGTTATTCCACTTGCAAATTTTATATTAGTTTGTCAAATCCAGCATAGTAAGTGTCGAACTATTAAAAGAACAATTCTTGGAGATATTCATTAATAATATGCAAAAAGAACTTATCTACAATCTCAAAGCTCAGGATAACTTGATTCAATGCAAGTTGTTTGCCTATAAATATTGTGTAACTCTCTTGTTTGCATATTTGTTTTGTTATGTAAAAACACTCTGAACAAAAAAAAGGTTAAAAATTTTAAATATAGATATGTTTCAAATTGTTTTTTATGGAGATTCTAAACTAAAAGGCAAGAATCACGTTTGGTTTTCAGAAACTTTAAAATTCATATAGGGTATGTTAATGAAAGAAAGTAAAAAACCCCTTTAATTTTTATAAAGCTCTCAAAATCAAAAAGATATATTAGAGAAAGAGGCTTAATATTATACCGAAAGTCAAAAACATTCTAAATTTAAAATAGACTCTAACCTATGACGGGCATATTAAGGAATAAAGATATAAAAAGAGTTTTCCAAGGAAAAATGTTTAGCCATTTAACCCTTTGCGATCATATTTATACGGTAAGGCTGGATCCCTACCCGTTTGGGTAATATTCATATTATTCTTTTTTCACTAAAAGATGCATTAAAGAACTTTTAACCTCTTTAGTGGCAAAATGTTTAAGTTTAGCCACATATGATATAATTAGCCCCACCCTTCAAAGGCAAAAACACCCTTAATTTTTGTATACCTTAAAAGGTCTTGGTTTAGTTATTTAAACCCTTGGGATCATTTTTCTATAGTGGGTCTAGATACACACCCATTTTGGTTAAATTCACTCTTTTAATACTAAAAGATACGTTAGTCGATTTTAACCTCTCTAGCAACAAAATATCCAGTGTATCCAAAAATGATGTAATCTAGCTTCACCCTTTTAAACGTCAAAAGCACCCCGAGAAAAAAAAATGTATAGCCATTTAACCCCTTAGAATCATATTTACACGGTGGGACTGAATCTCCTCCCACTTTAGTTAAATTTGTACTCTTTTAGTTACTAAAAATTGCATTAGTGACCTTTTAACTCTTTAGCAAACAAAACACTTGAATTTAACCAAAAAAAGTTGTGATCTAACCTCACCCTTTTCAAACTCAAAAAACACCATTTATTTTTAAAACTTCTTAAATTTAAAAGAGGTAATTTAAGAAAGAAAAAAAATAGTTAGCCGTTTAACCCCTTGCATAGTGAGAGTTTTCTGGCCCAAAAAAATCATTAATCATATGAGCTCAAATAAATTGGAGTTTTTATCAATTGAGTTTCAACGAATCCTATCACCTTTAAGAGTGGACTATACATAGACAATAATCACATAAAGAACATGCCATCATGCAAATATATCGTATTCCAGGCTAATGTGGAACATACAAAGACATAATCATGTGAAGAACATGTCTTCATGCAAATAAGGGTATACCAATAACTCTAATATGAACTTAGGATTACTTATTTGACATGAACTCAAATTATAATTAGCAGCAGCATGGTCCGATCTAGCGATTCTTAAAAGTCATGAATATACATGCATTTGAAACAAAAACCTTGAAAACTCCAGCTTTATTAGCTTCTTTCCACCAATGTAATTAAAACCTAGAATTAAACCTCAATTTTTCAATATCTTCATTCTACTAATAAATCTATATACATGCACAATAGTTTAAAAGCTATAAAAAACACATGCAAGTTTTTTTTTTTGTAAAATTTGATGGAGAAGATATAGTAGCTATAGGATAGTTTGGTTTTGATATGAATGGAAGTAAGTTTTGATAGGATGTTTTCTTTAATGATGTTCAAAGAGTATGCAATAGTTAAAGGGTAATTGTATAGGGTCTTCTTAGGATTTTTTTTCTTTTTTCTTTCGTTAAAGTCAAAACAACCCTTAACTCAAACAAAAGCATATATTACAACAAGAGTTCTATAAGGAAAGAAACTTGATATCCTATGAGAAGTCAAAAACACCATTATGTCTTAATAACACTTTATAAAAACCCTAAACAAGAATTAAATATGAGCTTCATTTTTAGCCACCTTGTTATCACTATATAATTATTATGGTGAATTTGTATTTTCCTTTTTTTTGTAGTACTTGTAAAGAGTCTTTAATGACTCGTGAAACTTAATAATACTTTTTGTATGCTTTATAAGTGCTCTTTGTTTTTAATATTATTTTAATAAAAAATTTTGGTAAATTCGATATAATTTTTGCACCCCCCGAAAAAAATTTCTGGTTCCACCCCTGAGTAGGGCGTGGTTCCAGAGTCACGTGACCTCTTAAAAGGAGAAGGCCAGCGACCCCCAAAGGGGAAGGCAGCGGCCAACCCCCCCGAGGGTAAGGCACGCCGACCCCCAAGGGATAAGGCGTGCATCTAAATGATGTAAGAGGGTCCGCAAAAGTTTAGGTGCACTGAGGTCGTCTTGCTAGCCAAAAAAATGATTTGCGCAACAGTAACTTAGCGAAGAAGAATCGTAAAGAGAGACGAAAATGCGCGTGACTTAAGCTTGAGCCTTTAGACCGGCTGGAAGCATTGAAAAATTGAGCGTTGACAATATCGACATGTTGCGCAGAACAGGACCCACAGTGGGCCCATGGGCGCGGCCAAGATAGGTTGGGAATAGATGGTATTGGATGATGGTGGCCCTGATGATTTTTGTGAAGGGTCAAAGAAAAGAAGAGAGAGATTACTAATAAATTATGTAACAATGTAGAATGGTGTTTAAACGGCCTCATGTTTCAACGGTGTCCCTCCCAAAAGGTCCTGTGTAAGGCCCAAACAGATGTCTGTCAAGCTTATTAAGTTGTCGTATGTCACTGGACTTCATTGGAGCACTTTCTCAACCCTACCGCGTGTTTAGATTACAAACCTAGGGTCTTATACGAGGATACGAGGATACCTTCGGCCAGTTTTTATCGTTTCGATCAAGAAGAAGAAACGTATTGATATTAACAAAATCGCCTATAAATGTTATCGAAGGGGAAAAAAATGTTAACCAGCCAGAAATTCACAGTTGAAAAGTGACAACGTTTCAAAACCGCCACAAGTCCATCCACGAAAGACAAGTTGATGCATCATGAGTTATTCAAATAACCAAGGCACAAGACACATAATGCTCAGAGTCACAGCAAGATTGAAATATATACCTCCCAGCTGCCACTAAACGCACAC
Source organism: Escallonia herrerae (assembly GCA_033070095.1). Classification (NCBI taxonomy): domain Eukaryota; kingdom Viridiplantae; phylum Streptophyta; class Magnoliopsida; order Escalloniales; family Escalloniaceae; genus Escallonia; species Escallonia herrerae. The sequence goes on along the minus strand of JAVXUP010002450.1, from coordinate 27,394 downwards.
CTTTGGAGTCGGGTCAGTGCACCAGCTAAAGTCGGATTACGGGAACCTGCAGCAGCTACCATTTTATCTGCATCTAACATCATTAGTGCAGTACCAGGAGGCGTTGCCGACTCCCAAGCATACTCAGAGGCAGCATAATTAGCATTTTCTCCAAGGAACCAAACCTGCGAGTGCAAGAAAAAACAGGTCAACGGGAAAATATTGTCTGCATGGAATATATTTCCAGTAGTTAAGCACCGTCACCAAAGAAACACTTCATTGCTTATAATGCTTACTGCAGCTTGAACAAGTCTCTGCAATGCCAGAGCTGACTTGGGGTCAGATGCAGATACCCTGTCAACTGATGTAAGTCCCGACATTGACCCAGGTTGTGGAGGTGGTAAATCAAGAACTATAGTGACTGCCTCCAGGGCTGTGTGTTTTCCATCAGGACCCGCTCCAACCAAGCACGTCTGAAAATAATAGCATTAGATCAACAATCAGCAGTCAAACAACTGGTATTTTGAATTAATCAATGCATTCAAGGTGCCAACTAGATTTATGGTGCCAGAAGATTTGTTTTCCAATGGGTTGCACTTCAAATATTTTTAAAGAATTCCTACTGCCCTCCCGTTCCACTATATATTTCCCCATTTGAAAATTAATTCTGATAAAATCATTTTAACTTTAATCATATACCCAAAGCCATTAAAGGTAGACCTGGCAAACGGGTATACCCGCGCGGGTACGGGTAAAATCCGATCGGACCAAGGTAAAAACGGGTCGGGTATATTTTACCCGATTTTTTCCGGGTAGGCTTTTTCAGAATCCGTACTCGTGGGTAAAATGCGAATTTTTAATTAATTTTGCTTTTAATAAAACAAATTCTAATTACATTATTTTGCCATATTTTATGGCCAAATCATTCTTCAATGTTTCTGATTCTTCTTCTCCATCAAAATTCATTACACAATAATATGCAAATCTTGCACCAAAAAATAAATAAATAAAAATATGCAACTCTACACAACCAGTCAACCACCATCAATATCCACCGAGGTTACAACATAATCCACCATTCATACATCTACTGAACAAAATACTTAACAAATTCATGCAAATCACAAAATGAGTTAAATAGAAGGATGTGCGTCGGTGGTAGTAGATCTGCAGTGGAACTGGCCGGCGGTAGATCTGCGCTGTGGTGGAAGTGGCTGATCTGCGGAGGTGCATTGATGCCATAGTAGATCTGCGGAGCTGTGATTATGGTCTAAGGGGAAAGAGACGACGGAACACAGATCTGCGACGGATGGTGGAAAGAGATGGCGGCGGAGGTACGGATCAGCGACGCACGGAGGAGATACGGCGGCGGAGGAGTGGATCTTGTGGACTATGGGTGATTGGTGGCATGGATCAGCGATTGACGGAGGAGATACGGCAGCGGAGGAGCGAATCTTGTGGACTAAGGGTGATTGGTGGCACGGATCAGCGACGGACGGAGGAGATACGGTGGCGGAGGCGTGGATCTTGTGCACTATGGTATTACCCGCGGTAGAGTGAGAGAGAGCGAGAGATAGAGAAAGAGAGAGTGGCGACCGGAGAGAAAAGGAGTGAAGTGAGATGAAACCCTAAATCCATTTATATAGTAGAAAATCCGGGTAAATTTGGATTACCCGTATCCGACCAGAACCAACCCGGAAATTACGGGTCGGTTCGGGTACGGGTCTGATTTCAGCGGGTCCTCTTTATATGTACCCGTACCCGGCTTTTTTGAGCGGGTATGGGTAGACCCGCGGGTCCGGGCAATATTTTGCCAGGTCTAATTAAAGGTAAATTACTACGTCATCCCTCTCTCTTCAACCACCACCATCTGCTCTCTTCGACAGATCTAAACCCTAGCCACCACCTCTTCCCTCCATCTCCACCACCACCCTAGCTGTGGTAGAACTTTCCATATCCTAGCCGCCGCCAACACCACCACCACCTCAGTGATCTCATGAAAAAGGAGTAGTTCATTTCTGAAAATAATCAAACTTGAGCGATATCGTGTGTGTGTGTGTGAGAGAGAGAGAGAATACATTTGCGATTGTGCATTGTATGTGTGAGCGATTGTGAGTGCATGCGATCCACATCCAGTGTGTGTGTGTGTGAACGTGAAGATTAACAAAAACAAAATATCATTACAAAATTAGTGGTCAAAAGCTCCATGCATAGACTACTACTCTGTATTGGGTTTTCATCTTAGCCTCATGCATGCCTGGACTGACCACAGTCCTATGATAGCACAAGAGAGAGAGAGAGAGAGAGTGCGGGCGTCTGATTGTGCCTATGAGTGTCGATTGTGTCTGTGTGTGCGCATTGTGAGTGTGTCTGTGTCTGTGTCTGCAATTTTGAAGAAGACTTATAAGGAAAGGATAATTTTGCAAGTTTATAGCTCTGTACTATTTTAAGAACGATTATTAGTATCTTACAACAAGCGATACAATGTGCGAAACACGGATCTGGGATGCCCTTTTTTCGTATAAGTAGAACAGGGATGTCGATCAACAATAGCTATCTCAATTTGACAACGATGCATAGAATTGTTCATATCTAGCTAATTCTTCGCACCAGTAGAATGGCTATATCACATTTGTCTTTAAGTAGACAAGAAAGATTTATCTCACATAGTCCAGTAAAATTTGCAAGGAGATAACAAGGATTAAAAGCTTCGAGAAGAGAAAAGAAACTCATCAAATGCCAATGATTGAAAACCTACTTTCCATAGTAGTTGCAGTACATCCGCATCTATTTTCCCAGGAACTTTAGTCGCGAATATTCTTGCAATTTCAAGAAGAGTAACAGCCATATCTGGTGTTGCCTGTAAACAAATAATGAAGGATATAAGGACAAGGCAGCATACATTAATATGAAACAAGAACTTGATTTCGAAAATAGAAACACAATCTCAAAATTTTGGCAAGCTTAAGATTAACAAGTTATCGAGTACAAAACGAAGATTTTAATTCCAGAAAAAAGGGTTAAACTTAAAACCATGTTCAGAAGACCGGGTTATTAAAATGTTTTCTGACAAAAAATCCGACTGAATTCTCGAGGTATCCCTCATCCCAGTAGAAAAACTGTGGGACCATGCATCTATTCTGCCAACTTCTCAGCCGGAAAGCTCCATCCCAAAAGCCAGGGGCCATATCACAAGCAATTTGGTAACAGAAGATAGTAAATATGGTATTGCAATTCTGCTTCCTATTCAACAAGAGGTAACTAACAATTCATTTTGTAAATTTGAACGAAGCACCATTAGAATGTAATGGCTTGTAGTGTGACATATTGTCTACAACAAAGGTTGCATAGATCAACTACAACCAGGCAGGGGCGCAAGATTACAGAACATTAAAAAACTTGCAAGAAAGATTTTTCCTATATCACCTACAATGTACCTTGAACCGAGCATGCAAAGTGAGCAATATATCATTCAATAGCGTTGCTGGCCAAGCTGGATCAGAGAGCTCTGACGCGATAATTGATTTTAGCTCGTCCAGAGATTCATCTGGACTTTGCATCCATATCAATGCCTTGATTACCATTGCACGAACATAAACACATTCACATGCTATAGTTGTTCGCACCACCTCCATTAATGAGGCCAGTAAACTCGCAATTGTGTCTCTACCACCTGCTCCATTTGCTATAGAAGAAACCTTTCGATTACCTAACCAAAAAGGAAAATATGAAATGCATTCAGACAATCTTCAAGCATAAAGATAAAACCACACCATTTAAGCATGCTTAACCGATGTTTTATCCAGTTCCACATATTCCTGCCAGGTCAGTACTGAATAGCCCAAAAGAGAAAATAAATTTGGACCACACAGATATGATTTATGCATGCTCAACCAAAGATAATTGAGTACGAATGTATTATGCACTTCACTGTAGATTCAAAATCTGTTCGAGTTTCGAAAAAGCAGTGATCAAATAAAATCTCATATGCAGTAAAAAAAATAGAGAACTATGTACCCTGGGGTGGCACTGAGATTGAAGCATCCAAATCTATTTCGTAAGGTTGCCATTCCCAACTTAAAGGATACAGTAAAGTTTTCTTAGCAGTTTCTAAGTGGATATCCTACCCCCGTCCACCCCGTTATCAAATCCCAATGTTGCATTCATTCCACGAATGATTCCTCCAACTTACCCAGCGTAGGAAACTTTGATTTTACAGCTTCCTTGCAAGATACCAGCATAGTCTATAAATGGCAAAGTTACGGATCTTCCAGGAAGGCAAAAAAAACTGGAGCCTCCACAAACTTCTGACTTTCCGGCTCTAAACCTAATATTTAACCTACAGTTCGAAGGTATAATGAAGAAAGAGAGATGCCACAAACACGTTTCACAAATCCGAAAGCAATCAACCTTAAACTGCGATGTGGCCACTAAAATTAGCATCAGCAGAGAGCTTGACTCACAACAATTTCACGGTTTCAACTCTGGCAATTGTAAGGCACTCAAGTTAAACATTCGAATCCCCTCCTTAGCAAGCATCTAGAACTAGATAGGCTGAAAGAGAAATCATTTTATGATGACCAGGAACTCGCTTTAAACTTGAAACATAAAGTAAAAGTTTACCATCAGCTAGAGGGTTCTCGTTCGGATCTGGATCAAGGGAATCATTGTTCTCGGAAAATGCATTGACATGAACTCCCTCATCGATATCTTGTAAACCTACAGCAAAAGCAGCGGCCCGACTTCTCCCCATCTCCTGGACAACTCTTGCTGCTGCATGGAGCACGGGTCGAGAGAAGCTCCGGAAAGAACTCTCCAACCTAGAATATTTGAAGATGAAGTTCCAATCATAAATATTAAAAAAACTCAACACAGAAGCAATGCACAGCTCAACCAAACATTGTTGGCGTCATAAACTACTTTTTCCTACGGCAAATATAAGTATAAAAAGAAGAGCTTATAAACCTTCTCATTACAAGTTTGATAAGGGGTTGTGGACGCCTTGTCTTTTCTTTCGTGGCCTTTGGTGGAACTGCATCTTTCGATTCAGGATTGGGGCCCTTTATCAATGGTGCTTCGGGGAGTTTAAGAATTTCTCTGGTAAGACGATACCAACCGGCAGCGCGTTCCTCAGTCCTGCATATAATTAGTGGAAGTTACAGATAAGAACCAAAGAGAGGCTATGAAAGAGGGAAAACACTCTCTGCAGATTGCAACAATGCATTCGGCAAAGATAGATGGAAAGGTAGATGAAGAGAAGCTAAAAGTTAATGAGCTAACACACCTCTCTGCATTATCGGACTTTCCCAGTACACAGAAGATAGCCTCAAAGCATACTCTTTCACTGGGATCAAGGAGGAGTTGATAAAGCAACGAATTAAACCGAGATTTAATGTCTGGCCTTTCTGCAACAGGACATTCAGAGCTTATCAGCTATTGCAGTTTCCGAGACAGACAGAACTAAACTTTCCTTACCATCCAGTGCCCGAGCTCTAGATATTGCATGGCACAACCTGGCCAGTGCAACTCTAGCGAGAACATCATGCAGATGGAGAACATCCTGCAGCGCCCCTGATTCATATCAAGCTGAACAGTATATCACCAGTTTTCGCAAGTGAACATCAGTTATGCTTATGATCATGATAGACGAGTATTACCTCCAGTCTCTGCAAGCTTTCCTGCACAATGGATAAAGAAAAGATTGAGACGGTGAAAAGGGCCAATAGCATACAAGCACTGTGCACACATATTTTCTCTCCGTAAGCATCACTAGGTCATGTTCAATATGGGTCATTCCGTATGAATCACACAAACTAATAAAAGCATAGTATTTCAAACCTGAGTAGTATTTAAATGAGATGATGTTCTTTTAGAATCAGTGATGCAAATTGCACTGACAATAGACCAATGCCACACAGCTACACTTACATCACATTTTAACTTTTATCTCAACCTAAGTAGCACTCACGCAGCAATGCAAATATCAGATTTCCACACGGTGGGACAATAGCAATGGTGAAGGTTTATGTGAGATATACTCGCCTACATGTGAAGTATCATTAATTGGAAGATATTATATTCATTTAGTCCCCAGATACCAAACATTTCTTATGGGAACTGTACTAGGTAGCACGGACACGGACACCGACGGGGACACCGGACACCGCAATTTCCAAAAAATCGGATTTTGGACACCGCAGGACACCGCTATTTTTTTAAAATTTTTATTATATATATATAAGTATTAAATACATTCCATAATCTAAAATAATAAATAATAATGGAAAATTACCAAAATAAGGAATTCAAATACAAGTCATACTTAAACGTTAAATCCAACATAGTGCATGGTACATAACATAAGAAATTAAGTCTTACAAAGTCATACAAACAGGAAATAACTAATAATAAATATACACTAACACAAGCATTGCATTCTGAAATTAAGTAGAAAAAATAACTAAGTCAAAAAGAGAGAGAGAGAGAGAGAGAGAGAGGTTCCCTCTGAAACGACTCTTGAGGGAAAGGAAAAAAAAAAGACTTGCAAACCACTCTTGAGTCTTGACAGAGGGGGGAAAAAAATAAGAGAGAGAGAGAGAGAAACGACTTCAAACAGAAAGGAAGGGACCTGAGTCAGCGACGGCGGCGAGGACCTCCGGCGACGATGAAGTGAGGTCTGGCGATGGCAACAGCGTGTCGCAGCGGCTTGTCACGGACCAAACTTCCCAAAGTCGAAACCGTGCAGCACTTAGCTAGATCAAGCCCCCGCTTGCTCGCTAAGTCAGCCTAACTGTAGAGCTGGGCGAAGTTGGAAACAAATATGCAGCGGAACACAAAAGGTTGGGGAAAGGATTCCCAATACACTACTTGGAGAAAGCCTATAATACTCGAATACAAGGATATCTTGGATGTCTAGGATGCCTTAGCCAACACATGGCTTTGGCTATATATACTAGTCCACCTCCTCAACGGACGGTGGAGATGCATTCGATCCTATGGATAGTATTCCCTATCTAGAACTCTCTAGACTATTTACAAGCCTCTCTAGTATTCTAGACTACTTCTAGAATACTAAGTAAGCGTCCATTAAGCGTCTCATAAGCGCCTAATGAGTGTCCGCATGGCGTAACCTCCAAAAATCAGCTTCCTTCCAATCGGTCCGTGACAGGCTGCTTCAGTCTTTGCGAACGGTGACGGCGACTGGATCTGTCGGCGTTGGCTTCGGAATATTGGCGACCAGCTCCGACAACAGCTACAAGCCGGTAATGCTCCGAATGGCTTCCGTAAGGTGAGTGAAGATGGTTCCCTTCTCAGATAGGTGACGGCCGTAAGGTGAGTCAAGATGGTTCCCCCCTTCTCAGATTAGGGCACAATTTGTTTTTGTAAAAAAACCCCAATTAGTTCCAAAAATTCCAAAGTAGCCCCAAACGGTCCGACACTGCACATTCCCGTGTCCAACACTCCTCGACGAAGTATCTGACATGGTGTAGGAAAATAAAAAAAAATTCCGACACCGATTGGCGGTGTCCGACACGTGTCAGGCAGTGTCCGGAGGGTGTCGGGGTGTCCGTCCGTTTAGGACACCATACCTCCACCTAGGAGAGATGTCCATGCTTCTTAGGAACTGCATATGCATCCTAGATAGCTTTACGGAAACTACTCTAGCCCAAAGGTTGGTTTACCCATAAGAGATACGTTGGTGAAATCAATTCTACGGCAAGCAAATCGAGTTGTTGGATGCCACTATACATAGGTAAATAATTAATATGTGTCTCTATATATTGGACTAGGCTTCACTCTGTCTTCAACAGGAACAGCAGATATAGAGGTCCCTGTCCATGTCAATAATCTGTTCGTATCCCGGTGATATATGATGTGAAACTCTGGTCTTCCATCATTTCTTGCTACCTCCAGCATGATGGGGGACTTACACGATGCAAATCAGCTACTAGGGGATAATCTAACACTTCTCCTTCCTTCTGTTTCAATATCACACAACGATCCTTAACGTCTCGGAGTTTTAAAATAATAATAACAGAAGATGGCATAGCCATGTCAAAAATGTTTTGGGCGTGTCGGAAACATGCAACAAAAAGAAACTTAATATCTCAAAAATGTATTTTAGCACCACTTCAATACCATGCACATCGACCAGCTTCCACTTTGCATTAAATTGGCTAAGTCGTCAGGAAAACAAACCCCAACTGGAGAGTGTTTAAACCATCAGATTACCTAATGACATTGCAACAGCATAAGCATCTATTGTGGCCAGCTCAGAAATAATCTCCAAAGAATGCCTCACTGCAACTGGGTCAGCAAACGAAACACTGCAACAAACCAAGCTTAATTAAGATATATTAGCCAAAGGCCCCAAAAAGGTGAAAAGCATTACAACAATGGGATTATATCACGAAATATATACGATGATATAGTACAAGTGCATCTCGTGTTTTGGCCTTGTAACTTCAACATGAAGAATTGTCACCAGAAAAGGAGGAGCATATCAATAAACTATTATGGGGTTGAAATCACGCATAGAGAGATACCACATGTAGGTGAGGTACAGCAAGGTTGATTTGAATTATAAAACTTGGAAAGGATATGGGAGTACTTAGGTCTAGATCATTCAAGGTAGAAAGCAGGAATATTTTCTAAAATAGAGAGGTATTTATGTCGGATAATGTATCAAAAGCCGATATCTCACAGAGACTCTTGGAGAGATGAGAGATGCCTGTCCATCGTGTTCAACGACTAGGCCACTCGCGGATACGTTCTTTAGTGTCTTAGAACAATGATGGCTAAAGCCAATAAACAGGACTAGTTAATCATAATATAAGCCAGACACCACTTGAAGGCTCTGTTAAAGACCGTATATGATAGGGCATGAGTAATCATAACAACAAATATATCAGTGTCGTATATCAATAACCTTCATGCACATAACACAGCACACACAAATAACTCAGTTTGACTTTAAAGGCTATACACTAACTCATACACTACTTGGTAACAACCGAATAATGGCGTTGTTACAGAAATACTTGCTGAATATGACATTTGTTGTGTAAACATATATATGATGCTGGATATGATGATAAGATCATAAGAACACCAAAGTGTTTCCATGAGGCGACCACCAAGATTGATGGGTCGATCATAATATAAGCCAATAACGTTACGCCAGAAGCTAAAAGCAAAAAGTACTCTCATGTGTAAAAGCTGCAAAATCATAATTAAAAACTTACCCTTGTACCGCACGATGGAGTAAGGCCGGATTCCCTGGATCCAGAGGAAGTCTTCTCAAAGCACTTAATGCAGCATATTGTAAATTACTCCTAATGATATACTGATAAAATTTTGAATGTAAAAAGAGAAGGAAGTTATTCTCGAAGATCAAAGGCTTGTACATTAAAATAGATATCACATCTATTATTGAAAACAATCAATCGAAGCTAGCAACCATAAAGCTGAGAACTCTATAAACAGAATCATATTAATAAGAAACCCTAATGGCTTTACGTAGCGCCCTAGACTAAACAAACATAGCATAAGCCCCTTTATGCTAATAAAGGTTTTAGAATATTCTCTTATACTCCCCATCAAACTCAAAGTAATATTACAAACTTCCAATGAGTTTTGTTGCAAATTTACTACCAAACAAAATGAAAAAACAAAACCCTAACAAAGATAACCAAGAGCCCTGGCCATAGGTAAGTCGCCATCAAGCTGCTACAAACCAATGGAAATACTCTTGCAATAACCAATGACGTTCAAAGACCACCAACATAAAGGGGACTCCACGTGCAAGTGCCACCGAGAGGTCGCCGACGCAAAACGAGTCCAGGTGAAAGAGACGTCGAAAGATCATCAAAACAACAGACTGGACGGTGGATTATCATAAACCTAGGATCAGAACTCTAGGGCTCTAGTAACATGCCAAGTTCCAAAAGGCTGAATTACATTCATGAGAAACCCAAATTGCTTTATATATAGCCCAGACTAAACAAAGATTAACAACTGCCCTTATACTAACAAGGATAGAATATTCTCTAACGTAAAGAAAAGGAGAGAGGCTTGTGAGAAGAAAAGAAAACACTAAGCATATATTGGCACGCGATGCTGAAACTACACGGAATCTTATGGAATTACTGGACTTAATTCGTAACTACATTTAAAAAAAGCAGGTGGTAGAGTCCAATCTTTTGTAGCGTTCAATGAATTTTAGATAGGCTAACGGATGGTTCAAAGAAGTTAGGGGCTAGAAAAAAAACAACCATATCATATTTCTCTAAATTAATCTCAGCAGCCAACTTTGTGTATAGTATATTTTGAATTCCGAATCACAAAGACGCTCCTAGTTACCAAAGGATTACTTCTTCAAACTCTCAGCTCTATTTACAGATGAAAGTTGGAAGCAAATCCCTCTGTGAAGCAGCAGATTGATGCATACGACAGACTCTTCCAAAGGCAAAAGGTAAGTTTGGCATATATTTATGTCACGGAAACTCATTGGCCATGCTGAGATAGCAAACACTTCTGGGAAAGCTTTGTTCACAATTTTTCAGTTGTATAACCTAAGAAAGGAAACTCCGCTTACTCAAGTACACCTACGCCTCAGTTACCTATAACCTCTATCGTGCATTGGTGTATTACTATGAGGATTGTACCCGATATACTAATTGTCTGGATACAAGCCCTGTCCAATAAACACCTCAAAAACATGGTTGATTCAGCATGGCTTAAATTTATGGGAGATGCAAGGGTCAGATTTAGTTCTTACCGGGAGTCAGACAAAACTTGAATAGGGTTTGCCAGTATGGTAAACGTATTATCTATATTGACAAGAAATATATCCTATAAAAGTACGCAGTAGTGAAGCAAATATGTAAAGCACAATATTACAAGAACGGAAACAGGAGAAAACCAAACAATAACCAGTATGGTAAAAACATCAATTACGAATACCATGTCGGAAGTCAATATCGCTTTATATATTGTTTCTACGTGAGTGTTCAACTATAACGTAATTTAAACAAAACATAATATTGCAAGATGGCTTTATGACAAGAGTACCTCCTTATCACCGCCTTTTGCCCCAAATACGCCTTTCTTGCGCTTCTGCGGGGCGTCAGCAACCTGACCAACAAGAATAAAGTTTCCTAAAGTAGGAGTACATGCAAAACCACCAGAAGGGGACAAACCCACATGCAAATACAGTTATAAATCACATAAGATCTATAAAACACAAGTATGAGTCATTAAGTATATGATAAAGACGCCTCTATCCGTAAAAGTATTTAAAACAAAGGCCTTAGATAATTTTAATGTATTAAAAGGAAGAATGCCCCACATCCTTACACGAGAACTATACAAGGCATAGCAAAAACAAAAAGGCAAACGTCAGGGCTTCAAGGGAGATGCCTGACCTAATCGTACCAACTCTACGGAACCCCCCCCCCCCCCTCCTCTCTTTCTCTCCCTCAGCTGAGGTCTCACCAATTAACACCTCATCATCCGTAACTAACATAGACCACAAAGCCTCTTCCTGACTATTCCTAGTAAGCTCATCCAAGTATCTCACTGGTTGTTTCATCGAGCCCCTCAAGATCAAGTCACTTATAATTGAAAGCTTGCTTGTAAAAAATTCATTGCACAAGTGCAAATATCACAAATATATTACAACCATTAGAACTAATTGAGGATCATACTCTTACAGCTCACATAAGGTACATCATGATTACTAATTGCCGAGAAAACACTCTCAGGGTCTCCTGTGGATGCAATGTTCATCTGTTTACACAGTTTTCACAGAATTTCTTTTCTCGTTTATACAAATAAATAAATGCTGTTATCCTTATTAATAATAACTGCTTCCAAACACCACACAACTTACTCTGCATATAAACAAGTTATCTGGAAAACTAATGAAATGGGGATCTGTTCTTAGGTAATTAAAGACAACAATTATGTAAAAACTTTCAAGATATAACACAAGACAATATACTGTAAATTCAAAATCTTGGAAAATTTGATATCAAAATAAAAACATGCATCAATAACCTTCCTAAAAACAATAAGAGAAGTCCACATAAGTGTTTCAAACTTTTTCATCTTTCTGAGAACAGTCTGACAACGTTATCTCAAAAACGGGACTTCAAAAAGTCGAAAAAGGTTACCAAACAGGGCCTAAAGATTTTATATGATTACTAGTAAGCTTTTTAACTCATGTTCCACTGCGCTTCATAACATTATGGTGGGCAAATCAAATGTTCGAGAGCTTCTAATATGAACAGGTAACTGTTCAATCATTATACCCAACAGTCAAACATTAAGCACCTATGATTAAGCAAAAACACAGCATAAATTTCTGTATGCAATACTTGGAATGCGGATCATTTTGCAGAACTGAAAATAAGTATGTAAAACACATTAGTTTCATTTCAAACAAAAAAAGAGGCAAAAAAGAGCATACTTATACCTTATCGAGAATGGTGAAAACAATTTCGTACAACTTGGACAAAATATCTGAGCTGCTAGAAGGAGCATAAGTAAGAGCCTTCAGTGCTTGAAGTCTTCTCGCGTGAACTTCAAGATAGAAACAAACAGAAGTAACTAGTAGTTCCTTTGAGGCTAGCATATTGTTGAAAGTCAATCTAGAAATCCACGCTCAATCTATCCCAATCATGCAGATATGCATAAATCCACACCAATGTTTCCTTTAACCACTTATGTTTATATCAACACCAAATGCAATTCTAAAAAGAAGTGCAGAAAAAGAGTGACAACATACGATAGGGAATACATCTTGCACCAAAAATTGCACAAAAGCAATAATCAAATCAGCACTTAGTCAATACAAAATGTCAGCATGCACGTACATCAAAATACATATTGCATAACTGAAAATTGAACACTAAAATGATAGGCTAATCAGCTTCAAAAAATAAACTGAAAATAAGAGGAATCTTCCAGATTTTGCTAACCAAAATCTTCCGTAAACTACATTGATTAAACAACCTACCAATAATAAAAAAGAAAATGTAACCACAAAGTTTCAATGAGAATGGTAGAAATAGATAGATAGATAGATAGTCATATAAAATTGCAAAAGGATATACCACAATCACATTGATCAATAGCCTTTTGAAGTTAACCCCCTTATCTGACTTTGCGCATTAAGAAAAATTAAGTCTACTACCCTCCGTATCTTATTACAGAAAGATCTCAGCCATGAAGTGGTCAGGGCTGAAGAGTACATCTCATTACAAGATCATTTCTCAAACTCATTACATCTACTATTTTTATTTGGATGTCAATTGACCAGGGTAAGGTCAACCGCACGTTTTTCAAAGAATTTTCCGCCGAAGACAAATTGAGTAAGAAGTTACTTAACAGAATAACTTTAACATGACGTACCGAGCTTGTACCTAGGTTGTAATATGTCTGATTGCCTGAAGAAAGGGACTAAACAATTTCTTATCTGAAGTAGGCAAAAGAAGATGTCACTGTTCTTGTTTCTATAACCTTATGATGTCATTATTACCAGAGCTTTCCAATTTCTTCAATTCATCTTCTGTGCTTGCTCAAAATTATTTATCATATTGCTTAAATGTTAATAGTTATAATTGCTCTTCTTCACCATTTCTAGTAAGTATTACTATCTGCTTTCTTTAACTACAACCATTCCCATTTACGGTGGCTTCTCTAGAAGTTAATGAGATAAAATCAGTCTTCTTTTGGTCATCGTCAATCTCTTAATAGCAGGAAACTCCTCATATGGTGATGCTTCTCTCTCAGAAATTTGCTTCTGCGATCCCAAGTTAGGAGCTCCATGGGATCCTGTCCAAAGCTAACATGGGAACTCAATTCCATCAGCTAAACAGATATTCATGGAACAAGTGAGTGAATACCTGAAAATCAAACCCTTTTCAACTCAATTCCTTGTTTTCCTCTTCCTTTAAGTCCTTAAAGCCACCTTGTCCGTTGCTAACTACCCACACTCTCCCTCTCTCTATCTTCAATTCATTTTAGGCCCCATGTCTAACCCTATTGGATGGAAGATGCGTATAGAAATGTCTCGAGCAGTGAACAACAGCAGCGGAACTACTTTAACCTTTGTTATTTCCAAAGGCAAGTAGCTGGTAGACACTTGATGTGATGAAGACAAAGTAACAATTCATTATCGCTTATGGAATATCAAGGAAAAAAGAGTTTACACCATAAGTAGTTGTAAGATATATTAAACGAATGGTAATGTTCGTCACGCATTTATTTTTTCAAGCCACTCCCAACCTTAGATTCTTCTAGGTGCTTAGGCGCCTCCGCTCCCACCACCGCTTCCTGCAACTACAGAGAGTCGTAAAAGAACTACCACTACAGCATGATAACTGGCAGGCAAGTTAAGATATAGTCAAGCAAAACCTCGAATATCTTACACCTAAATAAGCTAACGTAACATGCAACAAGGTAACCATATGAAGAGTATGTGTGAGAGAAGTAGCAGCTGAAATAAGATTCACAATAAACTAGAAAGCACTTTACATTCGACATCGTCATTTAAGGACTCGGAAGTAAGTCGGTCTACTATTCGAGGTACAACATCAGCTCTGGTCACCCCTCCAACAGCATCTATGTCAGCTAGAGCATCCCAATTAGGTGTAGGAATTCCACCACCTGGATTTAAACCTTGCGAGCCAGTATCCGACAAATTTCTAGCTAGGTAATAATAGACATATCGTAGAACAGTCCTATCCTCGCACTGCTGGTCAAGCTACAAAATAAGAAAAATATCAGTTAGCAATGTTCTTACTGTTAAAGACTAAAACCTAACTCTTTTGTAATCCATACGAAACATATATCATTAACTAGAGAGTCATGCTGGTAAATACAAGGGAAGAGAAAGTAACTGTTTCAAGCAAAACCAGAGGCCACAGCATAAGGAAAGTAATAGGGTATCAATTGGCTTCGCCACATCAATAATTGAGTCAACATTTATGTCAAAACTACTCTTATAACTCAAATCCATGTAAGATGTGCTTCAAAGCAAGGATTCATAAATTGTTCCCCCTTCAAAAAAAACTGGAACTAGTTTTCAAAGAGACCCAACCAATCAAATATGATCCATAGTAACCGGGACTTAATCGATCTCCACTTTAAGGCAGCTGAAGCTTCAGGCAAGATAAAAGATAGTGATCCTTACTTACAAGTAGGCTATATCATTAGTTGCACGAAGCAGGGCAGAGTGAGAACTGGGAAGCATGTATACCCAGGCACGAAGCCATATAATTCACAAATTTGCAGTTGTAGTCGTATATATAGTTCTTGAATGAAAATAGTTGAAACTCGGGCGCAAAATTTCATCAAACCGTAGGGAGTAGGTCATAGCTGTCTAGATATGTTATGTGGACACAGTGTCGGTGTCCAGATTACAATACATTGGGGTGGACATATATTATGAAGATTTAAATGGCCCTAAGTATACTAAGTTTTTATTGAACGGTGACAACCCCCCCCCCCCCAAAAAAACACCCCTCTTCTCTTCTTCTTCCTTTCTCCCTCTCTCCAGGCGACAGATCCGCAAGGATGGTGTGTGGCTTTATCTGAAATTACATTAGTATATTATTATTATTATTATAACTTTTTATCCAACAATGACCCCTCCCACCACTTCTCTTTGTCCCAAGCGACAGATTCGCATGGATGTGCGTGAGGCTCTACTTGAAATTGCAAAGTATAACATTTTAAGTTGTTATTCACCACTTTCTCTCCCTCTCTCTTTCCTTCCTTCCTTCCTTCGACCTTCATCTTCCATCATCCATGTCAACAGATTTGCCCAGATGCCTCACAAATTGGCAAAGTGGCATGTATGCCCTGCAAATGGCGTGTCCAGATCAAGTCGGTGTCCGCATCGTGTCGTGTCGTGTCAGCACCGGCACTTTGCCAAAAGTGCTTACCAAGGTGTCTGATGAATACAAGTAATGTCATCTGTCATTGCAACCAAAAGTCATGGCACCCAGACTCCACTAGTAGTCTACTAGAAGCCCAAAAAGGACTATATCCACAAAACATCGCAACTACACTTTGCTAAATCAATGGTGTAGATCATTTCATGGATATCAGCATCATTTCAACGTGTAAAGACCAAGCATCGAAGATACTTTATCATCCTCTCCATTGCAACAAGCATCTTACATTACGGCCATCTTGATGATGAGTAGCAAAATCTTCTTCCACTTTCAGGTGCAAGATGCATATGTAATTGCAGTCAATCATGATATGTGATTCTCACGTGGAACTGTGGGAATCGAAGAACTTAAAGAGGGTTCATCTAGTAAGATAGACCTAAAACACATGACTGATCTACCCCTACTTTTAACCCTCTAGATTATTCTCTAAAACTCTTTAGCAATCACTTGGTGACCTTAAACTTACTGAAATTCTATGAGCTTGTTGAACATCAACCTAATTAAAAATTAAGTCCGCACCAATAGGGGTATGCCAGAAGATGCAAACAATAATGATGGAATCACTAACAACAAACTACCGCATGATCACAACAAATAATGATGGAATCACCAACAACAAACTAGCGCATGATCACAACCAACCAATAATTGATGGAATCACCAACAACAAACTGCTGGATGATTACAACTGAGTGGACTAAGTTAGTTGCGCGGATTTTGGTAGGTAGGCCACGAATCACCCTGAGATTCTCATATTCGCGCTCCCGACTTGGGGGCTTATTGGGAGCATGATGCCCGGTGGTTAATTGCATACTCAAGCAGCCTCAAATTCTTCCCTCTCGATGGTACAACTTTTCTTATGGGTCAGAGAGGAAGACCAAGCCGACCAGGCGTTGGGCTAAGAGAAAGCCAAGTTGTTCTTGGCTCTGATAGTTACTAGGGCCGGTCACTTTGCTGGGAGGCAGAAAGCATGTGGAGTGTGTCTATGGTAGTCCTTTTATTACGGGATACATGGCCATGAGGTGGCCACATCAGACTCTCGCATAACTCGTCTATCCATTAAAACGCTTTATGCAAGTAATTCATGCATATTAGATTTTCCGCTGAATTAAAACATAGAGCAGCTGGGTACTATCAGGATTAAATAAACAACAAATCATATTTGCACGCGTGTATACATTATATATGTATATAGTGTACACAGTGTTATTAAAAGCGCGCCTAGGCGCAAGGCGCGCTCAGGCGCACAACCCGCGCCTCGCCTAGGCTAGGCGCAGCGCGTTCAACTAGGCGCGCGCCTTGTGAGCCTAGGCGCCTAGGCGCTAGGCGCATAGCGGGGCGGGAGGCGCGAAGCTAGGCGCCTGTTCGTCCTTGCTCCCAAAGTCTAAAATCCCCAAATCCAAATCAATTTCACTCTGCATGCGACAGTTCGTCCTTGCTCCGGTGACCTCGTCACTCCTCATTCTTTCTCCGGTGACTGGTGGCCGTCGTCGCTGCCATTGCTTGTCCCCTCGCCGCCGCCGCTGACTGCTAGTTGCTCCGCTGCCTCTGTCGACGCCGTGGCGCTGCTCTTGCCGCTGCTACTCCGCTGCTCCATGCCTCAACCCCGCTGGTCTCTCTCTCTCTCTCCCCCTCTCCCCCTCCCTCCTTCACTCAGTCCCTGTTCGTCCTTGCGCCTGTTTTTTTATGTATGTACATATATATATATAGATATATAGATAGATAGATATCACTCTCTCTCTCTGTATCTCTGTAGAATTACACAGAGAGAGAGAGAAATGGGCTGTTGGTTTTCAGGGACGATGATGAAATCATGGGCTCAGATGAAGGTCATCTTTGACAGAGAGGGGCAACCATCCATGGAAACATCCCATTTCTCTCTGGAGCCTCATTCTTTGAGCACAGCAAGCTCTGTGATGAGCTTCGTGTAAAGTGAACTGCTGGTAGTTCTCCATTTATTGTACCTTCAACTTCAAATATGCCCTTCATTGACCACGTATTTACACCTTTGTGGTGTAGTTCTCACGAATCTCAACAAAAAAAAAGCTTGTAAATATGCTTTTAGTGACATTTTTATTAGCTCTTTCAAAAATAAGAATTGTCTATTTTTCACGTCATGTGTATTTTTTATATTCTCGTTTGTCGCTAATAGATTTATAATCATAGAATGAGGATATTATTTAATACGCTCGTTATCGATAAAATGGGGATGTGAACGACTTAAAACATATGTACAAAAATAAGGTACAATATCTAGTTCTTTGTGGTTCTCATAGGAAGTATACTGAAAAAGAAATATTTTTTTAAATGTAATTTTATTGTTTTAATGCACTATTATTTATTTATTTTTATTTATTTTAATTTTGCGCCTCGCTTCGAAAAGGCGCGCGCCTGCGCCTTGCGCCTAGGCTCCAGGGACCTTTTGCGCCTTAGGTGCGCCTGCGCCTTTAATAACACTGAGTGTACATCTATGAAGCACGAGTGCTTCATAAGGGGGGAAGTATCGGGGTCGGGTGCGTGTCGGATGCGGGTGCACCTCGGGTGCGGGTGGGGTGCGCATCTGTTAGTTTCCTTTTATGTTCTTTATTTACTGAAATTTAGGTGCGGATCGGGTACGGATAGGATACGGTTGGGGTGCGGATCCGACACTTATGGGTCAAAAACATAATTTTCAGAAGATGTTTCGGGGGTTGAAACATAGAACCTCATTTTTTTGGGGGTGAAAACATGAAAGCAATATATGTTACTAACCAAAAATTAGGGCTGAGGAGTCTGATAGAGAGAGCAGCGGCAGCAGTCCTCTTTGCAACCACCCGGCGACACCGGCGACCAACCGCAACACCGGCAACTTCCCGCGACAACCGGCAAACTCCCGCGATCACCCACGACACCGGCGACCACCCTACTCACCTCCGACAGCATTTCTCCGAAGGTAAGTCTTGACTAACTCTGTCTTCAATTCTTTTTTTTTGTTAGCTTCTGTTGTGGACTTGGACATGTGGATTGTAAGGTGTTTTTAAATTGTCAATTGAACCATGCGTGGATTTCTCAGTCTCACTTCTCACATCACAGTAAATTGGAACCAATTTGTGATAGTGTATTTTTATTGTGTTAAAGACTTAAAGGCTTAAATTAAAGTAGTAGTTTAGTGAGTATGGTTTGATTTAATGTCAGATTTACATCTAGAATTTCGTTTCAACTTTTTTACTTTCAGGCTATGTTACATGAACTCGGTACGAGTGTCCGGATCGGATACGTGTTCAAGTGTCCGACTCGTTTAATTTTGAAAACGCAAGACACGGGGACACGGCAAAATATTCATATTTGTTATTGATTTTTAGTTATTTTTAAGGCAAAAAGGTGTTTTTTGTGATGCATTTGATTTTAATTGACAACTTGTCTGTCTCAAATCAATAACTAATTAAACAAAAGACTATAAGATAGTATCGTAATGGCATATCCTATGAAATGTGTCGGACACATCCCATACCCATGTCCAAGTGTCGAGTGTCCGACACGGGTACTTCACACAAACGGAAGAGTCCATGTAACATAGCTTTCAGGAAGTGTTAATTTTTAATGTCAAATATGTCAACTGCTGAGAGTATTTTCTACTCCTAATTCTGGTCTTGGTGGTGATGAGACAAAACCATTGTGGAAGTATGTGACTAAGATTGAAAAGGATGGTAAAGGGGTGGAAATGTGAGATGGTAGAGCAATATCTGTGGCAAGGCTTCTAATAGGTCGTACACTCGGGTTAGGGCTCATTTGTTGAAGATTAAGGGAATGGGAATTGAACCATGTAAAAAAGTGACACCTAGTGAGCTCAACCAAATGCGAAAATTAAAGGGTGATGTGCTTGAAAAAGCAAAGCAACGTGCTCCAAGGATTCCGCCTTTTCCACCAAGTAGCTCTTTGGGTGGAACAAGCAAATTTTTCCAAAGCAGTATTCCCCTTAAGAAGCGAAAGGGTAATATAAGTGGAAGTGCTAGTGGAAGTCAAGAAGGAAGCAATCCAATCATGGATTGCTTTAATATTGCTAAAAGAGATCGCTTGCACTCCAAGATTGCTAGGATGTACGATTCCGGGGGTTTGTCATTTCACCTAGCTAGGAATCCATACTACGTGAGTTCATATGCATTTGCCGCCTCTAACTCTCTAATGGGTTATTTGCCTCCGGGTTACAACTTGTTAAGGACAACTCTTTTACAAAAGGAGAAGGCAAATATCCCAAATTTGTTGCATCTATTCGAGCCTCATGGAAGGAAAAGGGCGTGAGTTTTGTGAGTGATGGATGGAGTGACCTATAAAGGAGGCTGATAATTAATTGCATGGCGGTAACAAAAGGTGGGCCAATGTTTCTTAAGGCGGTGGATTGTTCGGGGGAAGTTAAGGACAAATTTTTCATTGCCGCTTTGTTCAAGGAGGTGATTAATGACATGGACCCCGAAAATGTTGTCCAAGTAATTACGGACAATACTCCTAATTGCAAGGCGACCGGGCAATTGATAGAAGCATAGTTCCCTACTATATTTTGGACTCCTTTTGTAGTGCACACATTAAATCTTGCCTTGAAGAACATTTGTGTGGCAAAGAATGCGGATAACAATCAAATAATTTATGACGAATGTTCTTGGATCACGAATGCTTAAGGCGATGTAATGCAAATCAATAATTTCATCATGAACCATTCCATGAGTTTAGCCATCTTTAACAAATATTCTACTATGAAATTGCTTTTGGTTGCCGATAAAAGGTTTGCTAGTCTTATTGTGATGCTTAGGAGATTCATGTTCTTGAAGCAAAGTCTCCAAACCATGGTGATTAGCGAGAATTGCCCGTCGTATTGGGAGGATGATGTTGGAAAGGCAAGATATGTCAGGGATATGGTTGACGAGGTTTGGCGGGATAAGATCAACTACATAATTGCTTTTACTTCTCCTATCTATGACATGCTTCAATAATGTGATATGGATATGCCTTATCTCCACTTGGTTTATGATTTGTGGGATAGTATGATTGAAAAGGTGAAAGGTGTAATATATAGAGAGAGGAGGGGAAGAGGAAGGATGATGGTCTAGCTTCAATGACGTGGTTCATACCATTCTTGTCCATCGTTGGAACAAGAACAACACGATACTTCATTGTATCGCACATTCTTTGAATACGAGGTAACTTTCACGCTACTATAAGCAAAGTTGAAATCTGAATTTTTTAGTAGTAAAGCGAATCTGAAATTTTTTAATTTATTTGTTTAACGTGTTTATGAAGGTAGTATACTGATGAATGGCTTAGTGAGAATCCCAATCGGGTTCCTCCTCACAAAGATTCCGAGATTTATCTTGAAAGACAAATGCATCAAGAGGTTCTTTCCAAATCCGGAGGATCATTCAAAGGTCAATATTGACTTTGCCCAATTTTGTTCTAAGAGCGTAAAATTAAATCATATCGATTCCATTAACGACCGGGCTATTATGAGTCCTCATGATTGGTGGTCGTGCCACGGTCCCCATGCACCTATGCTCCAAACTCTAGTTTTGAAGCTACTTCAACAACCCGCTTCGTCGTCTTGTGTTGAGAGGAATTGGAGTACTTACTCCTTGGTGCATTCTTTGAGAAGGAATAAGTTGACACCACAAAGTGCAGAGGACTTAGTTTTCATTCATAGCAATCTCCGTCTTCTCTCAAGAAGATCTCCACAATATGCACAAGGACCGACAAAAATGTGGGATTTTGGAAGAGATCAATTTGGTACCATGGATGATGTTGGTGTACTTGCGATTACGGAGCTTTCACTTGATGAGCCAGAGTTGAAGGCCATACTTTTTACGAATGATGGTGATGGAGAGATAGACGAAGATGAAGATGTTGTGGCCATGGAACCCTTAGATACTTGATGGAGTACTTTGCTTGTTTGATAGTTCGAACTTCGATGCTACATTGCTACTTTTGTCATGAATATGATGTATTTGGTGGTGGTTATTATGTATTTGATGGTATTGTGCTGTTGAAGGGTTAATTAAATTGCATTACGTCTTTTTATGCACTTTCTTAGATCCAAATTGTTTAGAAATTAAAAGCTAGGTGTACATAGCAAAAATATTATATGTATATATATATATAAAATATTTGCCGTATTCCCACCGCACCTGTATCTTAACATTTTCAAAAATGTCGTATCACGTGTGCGCACCCATGTCGTATCCGGACCCGCACCGGTGTCCATGCTTCTTAGATGTACAAAATACAGATTGTAAATTGCATTACTATATAAGTAATATATATATATATATATATATATATTTAGCAAAGACGCTCCCAACTAGGATACTTCTAGGTGCTTACGCTCCCCCACTCCCACCCCCTCACTAGCCGTGCAACTAAGAGACGAACACCTCGAATCAGGTCTTCTTGCACCCTCAACCATCGCAGAGACAGCCCTTGTCACAAGTAACACCTCTATAGACTTGCAAACAACACAGTAAATATCCTCGGAGTTGCAAACAACACGACAAAATACCCTTGAACCTGCCTCAACACACAAACAAGACGGCTTCAACCATTGCAAATAAACAAAAGGCCAAGAAGGAAACTAGTGTCATCTGACGCAAGCTACATAGAACACCATAGGTAACCCACAGACAACAGCGCACACAATACACTTGCTGACAATTCCATCACTGATCATAGTGATAGTCCATGAGGGTGATCCCCCTTCCCCCCAACCCCCCCCCCCCCCCCACAAAAAAAAGTTGAAACATGTTCAACTCGTAACACAGATCCAAACACAACCAAACACGACCTTACAAGGCCAACATATTAGAAGCAACAAGCATCACCAAGTGCATCCTTAAACACCCCTTCCATCATGGCAAAACAGTAAGCTAAAAAGATTAACCAAGCCTAAAAGTAATCTGGTAAAACATAATCCACCATCATAGCAGCCCACCTGGCCAATTAGAACTAAATACTGTAGCCTCTAAAATAATTACAGACAAATGTCACCCATTAACTGTGAAAAAAATCACATATAGCCAAAATGAGGCCCACCAGCTGAACCCCAACTCACGCATAAGAGGCCTGCCAAAAGTCCTAAAAAATGCAGGAGAGCTCCAAAATTCTGCGGAGAGCCCCATCACAAACACAATTATGAAACTAAAATCTATGAAGCACGGGTGCTTCAAAAGGGGGGAAGTATAGGGGTCGGGTACGCGTCAGGTGCGGGTGTGGGACATGTGCGGGTTGGGTGCATGTCGGGTGCATGTCGAGTGCAGATCCATTTTTTTCCTTTTACTTTCTGAATTTCGGGTGCGCATAGTGCGGATCGGGTGCGGATCCAACTCATGGGTAAAAAATATACTAACCTAATTGGGCAAATCGAATTGGGAGACTCTGAGAGAGAGAGACCAGCGGCGCCCCTTCGCAACCACCTGTGACCACCGGCGACTTCGGCGACCACCAGCGACACCGACAACCACCCGCGACTACCGGTGACTACCCTTGACCACCCGCAACCAGCCGCGACCACCCGAGAAGACGTCTAGTCACCTCCGGCAGCATTTCTCTAAAGATAGGTCTCTGTCTTCCTCTCCTCTGTCTTTAAATCTCTCTTTGCTACCTTTTGTGACTTGGATGTGGATTGTCAATTGAAAGTTAGAACCAATTTTGGTAGAAAGTTCAAACTAACCAATTTATAAACAGTGTTTATTGTTTAATATGTATTAAAGGCTTAAAGCAATGGTTCAATATGGTTCAATAGTTATATATTGTGGGATGTTGAAACCAATTTTGCTTGTTAGATAGTTGGAGCTTTGAGGCTATATTGCCACTTTTGTTATGAAAAATATGATCTACTTGGTGGTGGTTATTATGTATTTGATGGCATTGTACTACTGATGGATGGCTGAATTAAATTGCACTCCGTCTTTTTATGCACTTTCTTAAGATCCAAATTGTTTAGAAATTCAATACTAGTTGTACATAGTAAAAAAAAAGATATAAAATATTTGCAGTATCCCAGCCGCAGCTGTATCCTAAAATTTTCAAAAATGGCTGTCCGCGTATCCGCACCCGTGTCCGTGCTTCATAGCCTAAAATACAATCAAAATTTTGTTGATGCCAAAGAACTGTCAGTTGATAGGGATTAATGCTCTGTTTTGTCTACCATCAATTGTTGGACAAGTGAAAACACAATTCCGCTATATAAACACTAATGCCAAAGAACTGTCAGTTGATGGGATTAAAGTTCCTTTCTGTTTACCACCAATTGTTGGACAAGTGAAAATGTTTATCTTTTTAAACTTTTTGAAGCCATAAACATTGTATGGACACTAGAATTTCTATTACACTCAGCCTACATGGTTTGCCGACTCTGGAAATTTTGGTCATTTCAAATCTCAAAAGATTAAAAGCAAAACGCCGAGAAGGTAAGGGAAGGGGGGCCTATATACAGGAAGCGGTACCCTGTGTCAACTAGCCTTAACAATGGCAAGGGAATCACCTAAGCCAGGAAATCTATCTAGATATGTTATACAACAAAACCAGTATTAATGATAGCTAAAGCAGAAGAGAATTTTGTGGAAGTGTTTCTTAGTCGACCAACATTCTTATCCATACAACATTGATCAGCTTCTCGCTCATGTTTCGGGTTGCTAAGGTCAGATTCTTGTTGTCTCCTTGCCATCCTCACTATCGTCCTACAACAGTTTTCCCTACGGCTTCAAAATAAAGTAACGATCAAACAACACTCCAAAAGCCGAGACCGGCACAACGGAAGATCAGTGAACATATAAGTCGCAGTGCAAGCTTATAGCCATTGCAGCAATATGAAAAAGGAAATTGCAATGTGCAGTATCAATGTTTGACATGAGAAAAGACTAAAGAGGAGAGTCGTACCATTAGAAGAGATGGTGCCAAAGAAGGGTCAACGGAATTGTAGACGGCAAGTTTGGGAAATACATGATGCACTAACTGTTTCTGAGAACTTTTCTGCATCAAAAAATACACATAATACAGGTAGAGAGCAAAAGCACTAAAAATAAACATTTGTGCAATCTGATGAAGACAAGGACGTATAAGGACGCATACTTGATCAGACGTGGCTGCTAATTCATGAATACTCCTTGCGAGTTGAGCATAAGAAACTGGCTGCATAGAAGTAGAGCAAATTCCATTAAATGCAGCATAAATTTCATGACTGAGTGATATAAGATTTTGCATAATCGACTCATAATCTACAACAAACATAGTTAGGATGAAAAAAATGTTTCAATTTCTATGAAGTAGTTGTACAAGGCTCGAATAAGTTGTAAAGGTTTTCGAAATTGGATCTCAACTTCTCCTACATTTTCTTAGGCATATAGCCTTGAAACTACAGAACTCCTAGGAAGTGGGTTTTTTATTTTTTATGTTGGGGGGGGGGGGGGGGGATTTTTTTCTGTTTCTTAGTACAATGTTAATTAAGATTTTGTAAAAATAATTGATTTCCAATCCACAACCATTTTGAATTGCATTACATCCACCCCTCCTAGTAAGCCAATTGAGCTAGGTTTGCCAAATGGGATTGTAACTTTCTCATCACTAGAATTCTCCTTCACTTTCTAGCAAAGAAACACAGCGTTTTGATGACTAAAACAACAAAACCTATACAAAGAAAATGATTGTGTGGGTGTGTGTGCATATCACAGTAAGCTTCTACATAAACAATTCAAATGTCAAATTTGACATGATTTGTGATCCACAATTACCTTCAATTGTTTCACAAAACTTTCCCATTTACAATAAAGTTACAAAGCTGTACAAGGTTTACGAGTGTCGTACAAGGCTCATACTGGACTGATAAACTTTCTAAAACCTCAACATCTACAACAGCATTTAGGCAACAAACCTTAGCATAATCAAGACTACTATCGTGGAACATGCAATGCATTTGGGCGATAAAAAGTGGTCGTCACCAACTAAAAACGGAAGTTGTCCAAAACTTTTTCCCCCTTTGACACTCAGGGATTCCTAGAATAGAGAGTGAACATAAACCATTGACTTTATCATTGTGCTTGCCCTAAACAATACTTAACAAATTTCTAATTAGTATTTGAGTTCAATCCAATCTTTAGATATTACAATTCTATCCTAAAAATGTACAAAAAGTCAAGGGGGCAAGGGCAAAAATTACGAAACAGAGGGAGTACAAAACTTTTTTCTCATGCCGCCATTTCACTCCCTCGCATATAAATTCATGTGCATGTGTTTGACGTGTGAAATGCTTAGTATAACGAGTAGGCAATGTTTGAGTGTGTGTGTGTATCTGTGTGCGCGTAATTGTTACAAGTGCCTACGGGAAAGAGATGTGTGCTTGTGTATGTGTAGTGAGTAGGGTGTACTAAGCATAGACAGAAAAAAATGACATAGCAAAAGCAGATTAATATAATAGAATGTGTGGTTGTTTGAAATTGTTAGTACCTGTAAGAAAGAGATGTGTCTGTAAGGTAAATTCACATAATATGAGTGTGTGAGCTTGTATGTGCGTGAAATTGTCAATAGTACCTATGGGAAATAGATGTTGTGTGTGTGTTTGAGAGAAATTCTTAGGATAAAGACTAGCGCATACTAAGTATGATATGAAATAAACAAAACTAAACAACAAACGCAAATTTCATACAATACGTGTCGTGTGTGTGTATGTGTGTGTGTGTGTGTGAGAGAGAGAGAGAGAGAACGTTACCTTTTTCTTCTGCTTCTGTGGCATGATATTGGTCCTCACTGCAGCTTTGGCGGCCGAGATCGTATCGCTCTGGATCTGCATCAGAGCCGATCGCTTAGACCGCCGATCCAACGTCGTACTGGCTTTGCTCGACGCTGCGGAGGTGGTGGCGTAAGGAGGCGACGGTGATGTCAGCGCCGCCCCCGCCGCAGCCGACTGTGATGACGTGGGGGAAGGAGGAGGTAGCGCGGATGTGGGCGTCGGGTCGGATGTTATCAGATCCATCAACGTCATACCCGCAGATTCCTGTACAAAGTGCGTAAAAGGAATGAGAAAAAATAAAAAGCTCGAAAAAAATTCGGAGGGGAGATGAGATTTCTTACCGCCATGGATTTGAGATGATTACGGGGGTTTCTGATCTTCTGCTTTCGAGCTTTTTCTTCTTCAGTTCCGATTTTTCATAGAAATGAGGTCACCGCCAATGAAAATGGAAGGTGAGTGTGGGTTCCTTTTTCCAGATCTTCTGCTTTCAGCTTTTCTTCTTGCTTGCGGTGGAAACGGGTTGGATGTACCGCGTTCAAGATCTTCTGCAAAGTTGCAGGGACTCTGGCGTTCGAAGCCATTTTCTTAATTCAGTTTTAATTTTAAGGGCTAATTACACCTATGTCCCTGAGGTTTGGGGGTAATTACACTCAAGGACACAAAGTTTCAAAATGTAACATTCCGTGACCAAACATGTTTCAAATGTATC